>JAVRKA010000576.1:0-84859 GCA_034508555.1 Venustoraphidia nigricollis
GTCGATAGGCATTTCAGATATAGGTGTCGATAGGCATTTCAGATATAGGTGCCGATAGGCATTTCAGATATAGTTGCCGATTGGCATTTTAAAAATAGGTGCCGATAGGCATTTCAGATATAAAAGCCGATAGGCATTTCAAATATAGGTGCCGATAGGCATTCCAGATATGGTTGCCGATAGGCATTTCAAATATAGGTGCTGATAGGCATTTCAGATGTAGTTTCCGATAGGCATTTCAAAAATAGGTGTCGATAGGCATTTCAGATATAGGTGTCGATAGGCATTTCAGATATAGGTGTCGATAGGCATTTCAGATATAGGTGTCGATAGGCATTTCAGATATAGGTGTCGATAGGCATTTCAGATATAGGTATCGATAGGCATTTCAGATATAGGTGCCGATAGGCATTTCAGATATAGTTGCCGATTGGCATTTTAAAAATAGGTGCCGATAGGCATTTCAGATATAGAAGCCGATAGGCATTTCAAATATAGGTGCCGATAGGCATTCCAGATATGGTTGCCGATAGGCATTTCAAATATGGGTGCTGATAGGCATTTCAGATGTAGTTTCCGATAGGCATTTCAAAAATAGGTGTCGATAGGCATTTCAGATATAGGTGTCGATAGGCATTTCAGATATAGGTGCCGATAGGCATTTCAGATATAGGTGTCGATAGGCATTTTAGATATAGGTGTCGATAGGCATTTCAGATATAGGTGACGATAGGCATTTCAGATATAGGTGTCGATAGGCATTTTAGATATAGGTGTCGATAGGCATTTCAGATATAGGTGCCGATAGGCATTTCAGATATAGTTGCCGATTGGCATTTTAAAAATAGGTGCCGATTGGCATTTCAGATGTAGAAGCCGATAGGCATTTCAAATAAAGGTGCCGATAGGCATTCCAGATATGGTTGCCGATAGGCATTTCAAATATAGGTGCTGATAGGCACTTCAGATGTAGTTTCCGATAGGCATTTCAAAAATAGGTGTCGATAGGCATTTCAGATATAGGTGTCGATAGGCATTTCAGATATAGGTGTGTATAGGCATTTCAGATATAGGTGTCGATAGGCATTTCAGATATAGGTGTCGATAGGCATTTCAGATATAGGTGCCGATAGGCATTTCAGATATAGTTGCCGATTGGCATTTTAAAAATAGGTGCCGATAGGCATTTCAGATATAGAAGCCGATAGGCATTTCAAATATAGGTGCCGATAGGCATTCCAGATATGGTTGCCGATAGGCATTTCAAATATAGGTGCTGTAAGCATTTCAGATGTAGTTTCCGATAGGCATTTCAAAAATAGGTGTCGATAGGCATTTCAGATATAGGTGTCGATAGGCATTTCAGATATAGGTGTCGATAGGCATTTCAGATATAGGTGTCGATAGGCATTTCAGATATAGGTGTCGATAGGCATTTCAGATATAGGTGTCGATAGGCATTTCAGATATAGGTGTCGATAGGCATTTCAGAATAGGTGTCGATAGGCATTTCAGATATAGGTGTCGATAGGCATTTCAGATATAGGTGCCAATAGGCATTTCAGATATAGTTGCCGATTGGCATTTTAAAAATAGGTGCCGATAGGCATTTCAGATATAGAAGCCGACAGGCATTTCAAATATAGGTGCCGATAGGCATTCCAGATATGGTTGCCGATAGGCATTTCAAATATAGGTGCTGATAGGCATTTCAGATGTAGTTTCCGATAGGCATTTAAAAAATAGGTGTCGATAGGCATTTCAGATATAGGTGTCGATAGGCATTTCAGATATAGGTGTCGATAGGCATTTCAGATATAGGTGTCGATAGGCATTTCAGATATAGGTGTCGATAGGCATTTCAGATATAGGTATCGATAGGCATTTCAGATATAGGTGCCGATAGGCATTTCAGATATAGTTGCCGATTGGCATTTTAAAAATAGGTGCCGATAGGCATTTCAGATATAGAAGCCGATAGGCATTTCAAATATAGGTGCCGATAGGCATTCCAGATATGGTTGCCGATAGGCATTTCAAATATGGGTGCTGATAGGCATTTCAGATGTAGTTTCCGATAGGCATTTCAAAAATAGGTGTCGATAGGCATTTCAGATATAGGTGTCGATAGGCATTTCAGATATAGGTGTCGATAGGCATTTCAGATATAGGTATCGATAGGCATTTCAGATATAGGTGTCGATAGGCATTTCAGATATAGGTGTCGATAGGCATTTCAGATATAGGTGTCGATAGGCATTTCAGATATAGGTGTCGATAGGCATTTCAGATATAGGTGCCGATAGGCATTTCAGATATAGTTGCCGATTGGCATTTTAAAAATAGGTGCCCATAAGCATTTCAGATATAGAAGCCGATAGGCATTTCAAATATAGGTGCCGATAGGCATTCCAGATATATTTGCCGATAGGCATTTCAAATATAGGTGCTGATAGGCATTTCAGATGTAGTTTTCGATAGGCATTTCAAAAATAGGTGTCGATAGGCATTTCAGATATAGGTGTCGATTGGCATTTTAAAAATAGGTGCCCATAAGCATTTCAGATATAGAAGCCGATAGGCATTTCAAATATAGGTGCCGATAGGCATTCCAGATATATTTGCCGATAGGCATTTCAAATATAGGTGCTGATAGGCATTTCAGATGTAGTTTCCGATAGGCATTTCAAAAATAGGTGTCGATAGGCATTTCAGATATAGGTGTCGATAGGCATTTCAGATATAGGTGTCGATAGGCATTTCAGATATAGGTGTCGATAGGCATTTCAGATATAGGTGTCGATAGGCATTTCAGATATAGGTGTCGATAGGCATTTCAGATATAGGTGTCGATAGGCATTTCAGATATAGGTGTCGATAGGCATTTCAGATATAGGTGCCGATAGGCATTTCAGATATAGTTGCCGATTGGCATTTTAAAAATAGGTGCCGATAGGCATTTCAGATATAGAAGCCGATGGGCATTTCAAATATAGGTCCCGATAGGCATTCCAGATATGGTTGCCGATAGGCATTTCAAATATAGGTGCTGATAGGCATTTCAGATGTAGTTTCCGATAGGCATTTCAAAAATAGGTGTCGATAGGCATTTCAGATATAGGTGTCGATAGGCATTTCAGATATAGGTGTCGATAGGCATTTCAGATATAGGTGTCGATAGGCATTTCAGATATAGGTGTCGATAGGCATTTCAGATATAGGTGTCGATAGGCATTTCAGATATAGGTGTCGATAGGCATTTCAGATATAGGTGTCGATAGGCATTTCAGATATAGGTGTCGATAGGCATTTCAGATATAGGTGCCGATAGGCATTTCAGATATAGTTGCCGATTGGCATTTTAAAAATAGGTGCCGATAGGCATTTCAGATATAGAAGCCGATAGGCATTTCAAATATAGGTGCCGATAGGCATTCCAGATATGGTTGCCGATAGGCATTTCAAATATAGGTGCTGATAGGCATTTCAGATGTAGTTTCCGATAGGCATTTCAAAAATAGGTGTCGATAGGCATTTCAGATATAGGTGTCGATAGGCATTTCAGATATAGGTGTCGATAGGCATTTCAGATATAGGTGTCGATAGGCATTTCAGATATAGGTGTCGATAGGCATTTCAGATATAGGTGTCGATAGGCATTTCAGATATAGGTGTCGATAGGCATTTCAGATATAGGTGCCGATAGGCATTTCAGATATAGTTGCCGATTGGTATTTTAAAAATAGGTGCCGATAGGCATTTCAGATATAGAAGCCGATAGGCATTTGGAATATAGGTGCCGATAGGCATTCCAGATATGGTTGCCGATAGGCATTTCAAATATAGGTGCTGATAGGCATTTCAGATGTAGTTTCCGATAGGCATTTCAAAAATAGGTGTCGATAGGCATTTCAGATATAGGTGTCGATAGGCATTTCAGATATAGGTGTCGATAGGCATTTCAGATATAGGTGTCGATAGGCATTTCAGATATAGGTGTCGATAGGCATTTCAGATATAGGTGTCGATAGGCATTTCAGATATAGGTGTCGATAGGCATTTCAGATATAGGTGCCGATAGGCATTTCAGATATAGTTGCCGATTGGCATTTTAAAAATAGGTGCCGATAGGCATTTCAGATATAGAAGCCCATAGGCATTTCAAATATAGGTGCCGATAGGCATTCCAGATATGGTTGCCGATAGGCATTTCAAATATAGGTGCTGATAGGCATTTCAGATGTAGTTTCCGATAGGCATTTCAAAAATAGGTGTCGATAGGCATTTCAGATATAGGTGTCGATAGGCATTTCAGATATAGGTGTCGATAGGCATTTCAGATATAGGTGTCGATAGGCATTTCAGATATAGGTGTCGATAGGCATTTCAGATATAGGTGTCGATAGGCATTTCAGATATAGGTGTCGATAGGCATTTCAGATATAGGTGTCGATAGGCATTTCAGATATAGGTGCCGATAGGCATTTCAGATATAGTTGCCGATTGGCATTTTAAAAATAGGTGCCGATAGGCATTTCAGATATAGAAGCCGATAGGCATTTCAAATATAGGTGCCGATAGGCATTCCACATATGGTTGCCGATAGGCATTTCAGATATAGTTGCCGATTGGCATCTTTAAAATAGGTGCCGGTAGGCATTTCAGATATAGAAGCCGATAGGCATTTCAAATGTAGATGCCGATAGGCATTCCAGATATGGTTGCCGATAGGCATTTCAAATATAGGTGCTGATAGGCATTTCAGATGTAGTTTCCGATAGGCATTTCAAAAATAGGTGTCGATAGGCATTTCAGATATAGGTGTCGATAGGCATTTCAGATATAGGTGTCGATAGGCATTTCAGATATAGGTGTCGATAGGCATTTCAGATATAGGTGGCGATAGGCATTTCAGATATAGGTGTCGATAAACATTTCAGATATAGGTGTCGATAGGCATTTCAGATATAGGTGTCGATAGGCATTTCAGATATAGGTGTCGATAGGCATTTCAGATATAGGTGCCGATAGGCATTTCAGATATAGTTGCCGATTGGCATTTTAAAAATAGGTGCCGATAGGCATTTCAGATATAGAAGCCGATAGGCATTTCAAATATAGGTGCCGATAGGCATTCCAGATATGGTTGCCGATAGGCATTTCAAATATAGGTGCTGATAGGCATTTCAGATGTAGTTTCCGATAGGCATTTCAAAAATAGGTGTCGATAGGCATTTCAGTTATAGGTGTCGATAGGCATTTCAGATATAGGTGTCGATAGGCATTTCAGATATAGGTGTCGATAGGCATTTCACATATAGGTGTCGATAGGCATTTCAGATATAGGTGTCGATAGGCATTTCAGATATAGGTGTCGATAGGCATTTCAGATATAGGTGTCGTTAGGCATTTCAGATATAGGTGCCGATAGGCATTTTAGATATAGTTGCCGATTGGCATTTTAAAAATAGGTGCCGATAGGCATTTCAGATATAGAAGCCGATAGGCATTTCAAATATAGGTGCCGATAGGCATTCCAGATATGGTTGCCGATAGGCATTTCAAATATAGGTGCCGATAGGCATTTCAAATATAGGTGCTGATAGGCATTTCAGATGTAGTTTCCGATAGGCATTTCAAAAATAGGTGTCGATAGGCATTTCAGATATAGGTGTCGATAGGCATTTCAGATATAGGTGTCGATAGGCATTTCAGATATAGGTGTCGATAGGCATTTTAGATATAGGTGTCGATAGGCATTTCAGATATAGGTGACGATAGGCATTTCAGATATAGGTGTCGATAGGCATTTTAGATATAGGTGTCGATAGGCATTTCAGATATAGGTGCCGATAGGCATTTCAGATATAGTTGCCGATTGGCATTTTAAAAATAGGTGCCGATTGGCATTTCAGATGTAGAAGCCGATAGGCATTTCAAATATAGGTGCCGATAGGCATTCCAGATATGGTTGCCGATAGGCATTTCAAATATAGGTGCTGATAGGCATTTCAGATGTAGTTTCCGATAGGCATTTCAAAAATAGGTGTCGATAGGCATTTCAGATATAGGTGTCGATAGGCATTTCAGATATAGGTGTGTATAGGCATTTCAGATATAGGTGTCGATAGGCATTTCAGATATAGGTGTCGATAGGCATTTCAGATATAGGTGCCGATAGGCTTTTCAGATATAGTTGCCGATTGGCATTTTAAAAATAGGTGCCGATAGGCATTTCAGATATAGAAGCCGATAGGCATTTCAAATATAGGTGCCGATAGGCATTCCAGATATGGTTGCCGATAGGCATTTCAAATATAGGTGCTGATAGGCATTTCAGATGTAGTTTCCGATAGGCATTTCAAAAATAGGTGTCGATAGGCATTTCAGATATAGGTGTCGATAGGCATTTCAGATATAGGTGTCGAAAGGCATTTCAGATATAGGTGTCGATAGGCATTTCAGATATAGGTGTCGATAGGCATTTCAGATATAGGTGTCGATAGGCATTTCAGATATAGGTGTCGATAGGCATTTCAGATATAGGTGTCGATAGGCATTTCAGAATAGGTGTCGATAGGCATTTCAGATATAGGTGTCGACAGGCATTTCAGATATAGGTGCCGATAGGCATTTCAGATATAGTTGCCGATTGGCATTTTAAAAATAGGTGCCGATAGGCATTTCAGATATAGAAGCCGATAGGCATTTCAAATATAGGTGCCGATAGGCATTCCAGATATGGTTGCCGATAGGCATTTCAAATATAGGTGCTGATAGGCATTTCAGATGTAGTTTCCGATAGGCATTTCAAAAATAGGTGTCGATAGGCATTTCAGATATAGGTGTCGATAGGCATTTCAGATATAGGTGTCGAAAGGCATTTCAAAAATAGGTGTCGATAGGCATTTCAGATATAGGTGTCGATAGGCATTTCAGATATAGGTGTCGATAGGCATTTCAGATATAGGTGTCGATAGGCATTTCAGATATAGGTGTCGATAGGCATTTCAGATATAGGTGTCGATAGGCATTTTAGATATAGGTGTCGATAGGCATTTCAGATATAGGTGTCGATAGGCATTTCAGATATAGGTGTCGATAGGCATTTCAGATATAGGTGTCGATAGGCAATTCAGATATAAGTGTCGATAGGCATTTCAGATATAGGTGCCGATAGGCATTTCAGATATAGTTGCCGATTGGCATTTCAGATATAGGTGCCGATAGGCATTTCAGATATAGTTGCCGATTGGCATTTTAAAAATAGGTGCCGATAGGCATTTCAGATATAGAAGCAGATAGGCATTTCAAATATAGGTGCCGATAGGCATTCCAGATATGGTTGCCGATAGGCATTTCAAATATAGGTGCTGATAGGCATTTCAGATGTAGTTTCCGATAGGCATTTCAAAAATAGGTGTCGATAGGCATTTCAGATATAGGTGTCGATAGGCATTTCAGATATAGGTGTCGATAGGCATTTCAGATATAGGTGTCGATAGGCATTTCAGATATAGGTGTCAAAAGGCATTTCAGATATAGGTGTCGATAGGCATTTCAGATATAGGTGTCGATAGGCATTTCTGATATAGGTGTCGATAGGCTTTTCAGATATAGGTGCCGATAGGCATTTCAGATATAGTTGCCGATTGGCATTTTAAAAATAGGTGCCGATAGGCATTTCAGATATAGAAGCCGATAGACATTTCAAATATAGGTGCCGATAGGCATTCCAGATATGGTTGCCGATAGGCATTTCAAATATAGGTGCTGTTAGGCATTTCAGATGTAGTTTCCGATAGGCATTTCAAAAATAGGTGTCGATAGGCATTTCAGATATAGGTGTCGATAGGCATTTCAGATATAGGTGTCGATAGGCATTTCAGATATAGGTGTCGATAGGCATTTCAGATATAGGTGTCGATAGGCATTTCAGATATAGGTGTCGATAAGCATTTCAGTTATAGGTGTCAATAGGCATTTCAGATATAGGTGCCGATAGGCATTTCAGATATAGTTGCCGATTGGCATTTTAAAAATAGGTGCCGATAGGCATTTCAGATATAGAGGCCGATAGGCATTTCAAATATAGGTGCCGATAGGCATTCCAGATATGGTTGCCGATAGGCATTTCAAATATAGGTGCTGATAGGCATTTCAGATGTAGTTTCCGATAGGCATTTCAAAAATAGGTGTCGATAGGCATTTCAGATATAGGTGTCGATAGGCATTTCAGATATAGGTGTCGAAAGGCATTTCAGATATAGGTGTCGATAGGCATTTCAGATAAATGTGTCGATAGGCATTTCAGATATAGGTGTCGATAGGCATTTCAGATATAGGTGTCGATAGGCATTTCAGATATAGGTGTCGATAGGCATTTCAGATATAGGTGCCGATAGGCATTTCAGATATAGTTGCCGATTGGCATTTTAAAAATAGGTGCCGATAGGCATTTCAGATATAGAAGCCGATAGGCATTTCAAATATAGGTGCCGATAGGCATTCCAGATATGGTTGCCGATAGGCATTTCAAATATAGGTGCTGATAGGCATTTCAGATATAGTTCCCGATAGGCATTTCAAAAATAGGTGTCGATAGGCATTTCAGATATAGGTGTCGATAGGCATTTCAGATATAGGTGTCGATAGGCATATCAGATATAGGTGTCGATAGGCATTTCAGATATAGGTGTCGATATACATTTCAGATATAGGTGTCGATAGGCATTTCAGATATAGGTGTCGATAGGCATGTCAGATATAGGTGTCGATAGGCATTTCAGATATAGGTGCCGATAGGCATTTCAGATATAGTTAACGATTGGCATTTTAAAAATAGGTGCCGATAGGCATTTCAGATATAGAAGCCGATAGGCATTTCAAATATAGGTGCCGATAGGCATTCCAGATATGGTTGCCGATAGGCATTTCAAATATAGGTGCTGATAGGCATTTCAGATGTAGTTTCCGATAGGCATTTCAAAAATAGGTGTCGATAGGCATTTCAGATATAGGTGTCGATAGGCATTTCAGATATAGGTGTCGATAGGCATTTCAGATATAGGTGTCGATAGGCATTTCAGATATAGGTGTCGATAGGCATTTCAGATAAAGGTGTCAATAGGAATTTCAGATATAGGTGTCGATAGGCATTTCAGATATAGGTGTCGATAGGCATTTCAGATATAGGTGCCGATAGGCATTTCAGATATAGTTGCCGATTGGCATTTTAAAAATAGGTGCCGATAGGCATTTCAGATATAGAAGCAGATAGGCATTTCAAATATAGGTGCCGATAGGCATTCCAGATATGGTTGCCGATAGGCATTTCAAATATAGGTGCTGATAGGCATTTCAGATGTAGTTTCCGATATGCATTTCAAAAATAGGTGGCGATAGGCATTTCAGATATAGGTGTCGATAGGCATTTCAGATATAGGTGTCGATAGGCATTTCAGATATAGGTGTCGATAGGCATTTCAGATATAGGTGTCGATAGGCATTTCAGATATAGGTGTCGATAGGCATTTCAGATATAGGTGTCGATAGGCATTTCTGATATAGGTGTCGATAGGCATTTCAGATATAGGTGCCGATAGGCATTTCAGATATAGTTGCCGATTGGCTTTTTAAAAATAGGTGCCGATAGGCATTTCAGATATAGAAGCCGATAGACATTTCAAATATAGGTGCCGATAGGCATTCCAGATATGGTTGCCGATAGGCATTTCAAATATAGGTGCTGTTAGGCATTTCAGATGTAGTTTCCGATAGGCATTTCAAAAATAGGTGTCGATAGGCATTTCAGATATAGGTGTCGATAGGCATTTCAGATATAGGTGTCGACAGGCATTTCAGATATAGGTGTCGATAGGCATTTCAGATATAGGTGTCGATAGGCATTTCAGATATAAGTGTCGATAAGCATTTCAGTTATAGGTGTCAATAGGCATTTCAGATATAGGTGCCGATAGGCATTTCAGATATAGTTGCCGATTGGCATTTTAAAAATAGGTGCCGATAGGCATTTCAGATATAGAGGCCGATAGGCATTTCAAATATAGGTGCCGATAGGCATTCCAGATATGGTTGCCGATAGGCATTTCAAATATAGGTGCTGATAGGCATTTCAGATGTAGTTTCCGATAGGCATTTCAAAAATAGGTGTCGATAGGCATTTCAGATATAGGTGTCGATAGGCATTTCAGATATAGGTGTCGAAAGGCATTTCAGATATAGGTGTCGATAGGCATTTCAGATAAATGTGTCGATAGGCATTTCAGATATAGGTGTCGATAGGCATTTCAGATATAGGTGTCGATAGGCATTTCAGATATAGGTGTCGATAGGCATTTCAGATATAGGTGCCGATAGGCATTTCAGATATAGTTGCCGATTGGCATTTTAAAAATAGGTGCCGATAGGCATTTCAGATATAGAAGCCGATAGGCATTTCAAATACAGGTGCCGATAGGCATTCCAGATATGGTTGCCGATAGGCATTTCAAATATAGGTGCTGATAGGCATTTCAGATATAGTTCCCGATAGGCATTTCAAAAATAGGTGTCGATAGGCATTTCAGATATAGGTGTCGATAGGCATTTCAGATATAGGTGTCGATAGGCATATCAGATATAGGTGTCGATAGGCATTTCAGATATAGGTGTCGATATACATTTCAGATATAGGTGTCGATAGGCATTTCAGATATAGGTGTCGATAGGCATTTCAGATATAGGTGTCGATAGGCATTTCAAAAATAGGTGCCGATAGGCATTTCAGATATAGTTAACGATTGGCATTTTAAAAATAGGTGCCGATAGGCATTTCAGATATAGAAGCCGATAGGCATTTCAAATATAGGTGCCGATAGGCATTCCAGATATGGTTGCCGATAGGCATTTCAAATATAGGTGTCGATAGGCATTTCAGATATAGGTGTCGATAGGCATTTCAGATATAGGTGTCGATAGGCATTTCAGATATAGGTGTCGATAGGCATTTCAGATGAAGGTGTCGATAGGCATTTCAGATATAGGTGTCGATAGGCATTTCAGATATAGGTGTCGATAGGCATTTCAGATATAGGTGTCGATAGGCATTTCAGATATAGGTGCCGATAGGCATTTCAGATATAGTTGCCGATTGGCATTTTAAAAATAGGTGCCGATAGGCATTTCAGATATAGAAGCCGATAGGCATTTCAAATATAGGTGTCGATAGGCATTTCAGATATAGGTGCCGATAGGCATTTCAGATATAGTTGCCGATTGGCATTTTAAAAATAGGTGCCGATAGGCATTTCAAATATAGGTGCCGATAGGCATTCCAGATATGGTTGCCGATAGGCATTTCAAATATAGGTGCTGATAGGCATTTCAGATGTAGTTTCCGAAAGGCATTTCAAAAATAGGTGTCGATAGGCATTTCAGATATAGGTGTCGATAGGCATTTCAGATATAGGTGTCGATAGGCATTTCAGATATAGGTGTCAATAGGCATTTCAGATATAGGTGTCGATAGGCATTTCAGATATAGGTGTCGATGGGCATTTCAGATATAGGTGTCGATAGGCATTTCAGATATAGGTGTCGATAGGCATTTCAGATATAGGTGCCGATAGGCATTTCAGATATAGTTGCCGATTGGCATTTTAAAAATAGGTGCCGATAGGCATTTCAGATATAGAAGCCGATAGGCATTTCAAATATAGGTGTCGATAGGCATTTCAGATATAGGTGCCGATAGGCATTTCAGATATAGTTGCCGATTGGCATTTTAAAAATAGGTGTCGATAGGCATTTCAGATATAGGAGTCGATAGGCATTTCAGATATAGGTGTCGATAGGCATTTCAGATATAGGTGTCGATAGGCATTTCAGATATAGGTGTCGATAGGCATTTCAGATATAGGTGTCGATAGGCATTTCAGATATAGGTGTCGATAGGCATTTCAGATATAGGTGCCGATAGGCATTTCAGATATAGTTGCCGATTGGCATTTTAAAAATAGGTGCCGATAGGCATTTCAGATATAGAAGCCGATAGGCATTTCAAATATAGGTGCCGATAGGCATTCCAGATATGGTTGCCGATAGGCATTTCAAATATAGGTGCTGATAGGCATTTCAGAGGTAGTTTCCGATACGCATTTCAAAAATAGGTGTCGATAGGCATTTCAGATATAGGTGTCGATAGGCATTTCAGATATAGGTGTCGATAGGCATTTCAGATATAGGTGTCGATAGGCATTTCAGATATAGGTGTCGATAGGCATTTCAGATATAGGTGTCGATAGGCATTTCAGATATAGGTGTCGATAGGCATTTCAGATATAGGTGTCGATATGCATTTCAGATATAGGTGTCGATAGGCATTTCAGATATAGGTGCCGATTGGCATTTCAGATATAGTTGCCGATTGGCATTTTAAAAATAGGTGCCGATAGCCATTTCAGATATAGAAGCCGATAGGCATTTCAAATATAGGTGCCGATAGGCATTCCAGATATGGTTCCCGATAGGCATTTCAAATATAGGTGCTGATAGGCATTTCAGATGTAGTTTCCGATAGGCATTTCAAAAATAGGTGTCGATAGGCATTTCAGATATAGGTGTCGATAGGCATTTCAGATATAGGTGTCGATAGGCATTTCAGATATAGGTGTCGATAGGCATTTCAGATATAGGTGTCGATAGGCATTTCAGATATAGGTGTCGATAGGCATTTCAGATATAGGTGTCGATAGGCATTTCAGATATAGGTGTCGATAGGCATTTCAGATATAGGTGTCGATAGGCATTTCAGATATAGGTGCCGATAGGCATTTCAGATATAGTTGCCGATTGGCATTTTAAAAATAGGTGCCGATAGGCATTTCAGATATAGAAGCCGATAGGCATTTCAAATATAGGTGCCGATAGGCATTCCAGATATGGTTGCCAATAGGCATTTCAAATATAGGTGCTAATAGGCATTTCAGATGTAGTTTCCGATAGGCATTTCAAAAATAGGTGTCGATAGGCATTTCAGATATAGGTGTCGATAGGCATTTCAGATATAGGTGTCGATAGGCATTTCAGATATAGGTGTCGATAGGCATTTCAGATATAGGTGTCGATAGGCATTTCAGATATAGGTGTCGATAGGCATTTCAGATATAGGTGTCGATAGGCATTTCAGATATAGGTGCCGATAGGCATTTCAGATATAGGTGCCGATAGGCATTTCAGATATAGAAGCCGATAGGCATTTCAGATATAGTTGCCGATTGGCATTTTAAAAATAGGTGCCGATAGGCATTTCAGATATAGAAGCCGATAGGCATTTCAAATATAGGTGCCGATAGGCATTCCAGATATGGTTGCCGATAGGCATTTCAAATATAGGTGCTGATAGGCATTTCAGATGTAGTTTCCGATAGGCATTTCAAAAATAGGTGTCGATAGGCATTTCAGATATAGGTGTCGATAGGCATTTCAGATATAGGTGTCGATAGGCATTTCAGATATAGGTGTCGATAGGCATTTAAGATATAGGTGTCGATAGGCAATTCAGATATAGGTGTCGATAGGCATTTCAGATATAGGTGTCGATAGGCATTTCAGATATAGGTGTCGATAGGCATTTCAGATATAGGTGCCGATAGGCATTTCAGATATAGTTGCCGATTGGCATTTTAAAAATAGGTGCCGATAGGCAGTTCAGATATAGAAGCCGATAGGCATTTCAAATATAGGTGCCGATAGGCATTCCAGATACGGTTGCCGATAGGCATTTCAAATATAGGTGCTGATAGGCATTTCAGATGTAGTTTCCGATAGGCATTTCAAAAATAGGTGTCGATAGGCATTTCAGATATAGGTGTCGATAGGCATTTCAGATATAGGTGTCGATAGGCATTTCAGATATAGGTGTCGATAGGCATTTCAGATATAGGTGTCGATAGGCATTTCAGATATAGGTGTCGATAGGCATTTCAGATATAGGTGTCGATAGGCATTTCAGATATAGGTGCCGATAGGCATTTCAGATATAGTTGCCGATTGGCATTTTAAAAATAGGTGCCGATAGGCATTTCAGATATAGAAGCCGATAGGCATTTCAAATATAGGTGCCGATAGGCATTCCAGATTAGGTTGCCGATAGGCATTTCAAATATAGGTGTCGATAGGCATTTCAGATATAGGTGCCGATAGGCATTTCAGATATAGTTGCCGATTGGCATTTTAAAAATAGGTGCCGATAGGCATTTCAGATATAGAAGCCGATAGGCATTTCAAATATAGGTGCCGATAGGCATTCCAGATATGGTTGCCGATAGGCATTTCAAATATAGGTGCTGATAGGCATTTCAGATGTAGTTTCCGATAGGCATTTCAAAAATAGGTGTCGATAGGCATTTCAGATATAGGTGTCGATAGGCATTTCAGATATAGGTGTTGATAGGCATTTCAGATATAGGTGTCGATAGGCATTTCAGATATAGGTGTCGATAGGCATTTCAGATATAGGTGTCGATAGGCATTTCAGATATAGGTGTCGATAGGCATTTCAGATATAGGTGTCGATAGGCATTTCAGATATAGGTGCCGATAGGCATTTCAGATATAGTTGCCGATTGGTATTTTAAAAATAGGTGCCGATAGGCATTTCAGATATAGAAGCCGATAGGCATTTCAAATATAGGTGCCGATAGGCATTCCAGATATGGTTGCCGATAGGCATTTCAGATATAGTTGCCGATTGGCATCTTTAAAATAGGTGCCGGTAGGCATTTCAGATATAGAAGCCGATAGGCATTTCAAATGTAGATGCCGATAGGCATTCCAGATATGGTTGCCGATAGGCATTTCAAATATAGGTGCTGATAGGCATTTCAGATGTAGTTTCCGATAGGCATTTCAAAAATAGGTGTCGATGGGCATTTCAGATATAGGTGTCGATAGGCATTTCAGATATAGGTGTCGATAGGCATTTCAGATATAGGTGTCGATAGGCATTTCAGATATAGGTGTCGATAGGCATTTCAGATATAGGTGTCGATAGGCATTTCAGATATAGGTGTCGATAGGCATTTCAGATATAGGTGTCGATAGGCATTTCAGATACAGGTGTCGATAGGCATTTCAGATATAGGTGCCGATAGGCATTTCAGATATAGTTGCCGATTGGTATTTTAAACATAGGTGCCGATAGGCATTTCAGATATAGAAGCCGATAGGCATTTCAAATATAGGTGCCGATAGGCATTCCAGATATGGTTGCCGATAGGCATTTCAAATATAGGTGCTGATAGGCATTTCAGATGTAGTTTTCGATAGGCATTTCAAAAATAGGTGTCGATAGGCATTTCAGATATAGGTGTCGATAGGCATTTCAGATATAGGTGTCGATAGGCATTTCAGATATAGGTGTCGATAGGCATTTCAGATATAGGTGTCGATAGGCATTTCAGATATAGGTGTCGATAGGCATTTCAGATATAGGTGTCGATAGGCATTTCAGATATAGGTGTCGATAGGCATTTCAGATATAGGTGCCGATAGGCATTTCAGATATAGTTGCCGATTGGCATTTTAAAAATAGGTGCCGATAGGCATTTCAGATATAGAAGCCGATAGGCATTTCAAATATAGGTGCCGATAGGCATTCCAGATATGGTTGCCAATAGGCATTTCAAATATAGGTGCTGATAGGCATTTCAGATGTAGTTTCCGATAGGCATTTCAAAAATAGGTGTCGATAGGCATTTCAGATATAGGTGTCGATAGGCATTTCAGATATAGGTGTCGATAGGCATTTCAGATATAGGTGCCGATGGGCATTTCAGATATAGTTGCCGATTGGCATTTTAAAAATAGGTGCCGATAGGCATTTCAGATATAGAAGCCGATAGGCATTTCAAATATAGGTGCCGATAGGCATTCCACATATGGTTGCCGATAGGCATTTCAGATATAGTTGCCGATTGGCATCTTTAAAATAGGTGCCGGTAGGCATTTCAGATATAGAAGCCGATAGGCATTTCAAATGTAGATGCCGATAGGCATTCCAGATATGGTTGCCGATAGGCATTTCAAATATAGGTGCTGATAGGCATTTCAGATGTAGTTTCCGATAGGCATTTCAAAAATAGGTGTCGATAGGCATTTCAGATATAGGTGTCGATAGGCATTTCAGATATAGGTGTCGATAGGCATTTCAGATATAGGTGTCGATAGGCATTTCAGATATAGGTGTCGATAGGCATTTCAGATATAGGTGTCGATAAACATTTCAGATATAGGTGTCGATAGGCATTTCAGATATAGGTGTCGATAGGCATTTCAGATATAGGTGTCGATAGGCATTTCAGATATAGGTGCCGATAGGCATTTCAGATATAGTTGCCGATTGGCATTTTAAAAATAGGTGCCGATAGGCATTTCAGATATAGAAGCCGATAGGCATTTCAAATATAGGTGCCGATAGGCATTCCAGATATGGTTGCCGATAGGCATTTCAAATATAGGTGCTGATAGGCATTTCAGATGTAGTTTCCGATGGGCATTTCAAAAATAGGTGTCGATAGGCATTTCAGTTATAGGTGTCGATAGGCATTTCAGATATAGGTGTCGATAGGCATTTCAGATATAGGTGTCGATAGGCATTTCAGATATAGGTGTCGATAGGCATTTCAGATATAGGTGTCGATAGGCATTTCAGATATAGGTGTCGATAGGCATTTCAGATATAGGTGTCGATAGGCATTTCAGATATAGGTGCCGATAGGCATTTTAGATATAGTTGCCGATTGGCATTTTAAAAATAGGTGCCGATAGGCATTTCAGATATAGAAGCCGATAGGCATTTCAAATATAGGTGCCGATAGGCATTCCAGATATGGTTGCCGATAGGCATTTCAAATATAGGTGCCGATAGGCATTTCAAATATAGGTGCTGATAGGCATTTCAGATGTAGTTTCCGATAGGCATTTCAAAAATAGGTGTCGATAGGCATTTCAGATATAGGTGTCGATAGGCATTTCAGATATAGGTGTGTATAGGCATTTCAGATATAGGTGTCGATAGGCATTTCAGATATAGGTGTCGATAGGCATTTCAGATATAGGTGCCGATAGGCATTTCAGATATAGTTGCCGATTGGCATTTTAAAAATAGGTGCCGATAGGCATTTCAGATATAAAAGCCGATAGGCATTTCAAATATAGGTGCCGATAGGCATTCCAGATATGGTTGCCGATAGGCATTTCAAATATAGGTGCTGTAGGCATTTCAGATGTAGTTTCCGATAGGCATTCCAAAAATAGGTGTCGATAGGCATTTCAGTTATAGGTGTCGATAGGCATTTCAGATATAGGTGTCGATAGGCATTTCAGATATAGGTGTCGATAGGCATTTCAGATATAGGTGTCGATAGGCATTTCAGATATAGGTGTCGATAGGCATTTCAGATATAGGTGTCGATAGGCATTTCAGATATAGGTGTCGATAGGCATTTCAGATATAGGTGCCGATAGGCATTTCAGATATAGTTGCCGATTGGCATTTTAAAAATAGGTGCCCATAAGCATTTCAGATATAGAAGCCGATAGGCATTTCATATATAGGTGCCGATAGGCATTCCAGATATGGTTGCCGATAGGCATTTCAAATATAGGTGCTGATAGGCATTTCAGATGTAGTTTCCAATAGGCATTTCAAAAATAGGTGTCGATAGGCATTTCAGATATAGGTGTCGATAGGCATTTCAGATATAGGTGTCGATAGGCATTTCAGATATAGGTGTCGATAGGCATTTCAGATATAGGTGTCGATAGGCATTTCAGATATAGGTGTCGATAGGCATTTCAGATATAGGTGTCGATAGGCATTTCAGATATAGGTGCTGATAGGCATTTCAGATATAGTTGCCGATTGGCATTTTAAAAATAGGTGCCGATAGGCATTTCAGATATAGAAGCCGATGGGCATTTCAAATATAGGTGCCGATAGGCATTCCAGATATGGTTGCCGATAGGCATTTCAAATATAGGTGCTGATAGGCATTTCAGATGTAGTTTCCGATAGGCATTTCAAAAATAGGTGTCGATAGGCATTTCAGATATAGGTGTCGATAGGCATTTCAGATATAGGTGTCGATAGGCATTTCAGATATAGGTGTCGATAGGCATTTCAGATATAGGTGTCGATAGGCATTTCAGATATAGGTGTCGATAGGCATTTCAGATATAGGTGTCGATAGGCATTTCAGATATAGGTGTCGATAGGCATTTCAGATATAGGTGTCGTTAGGCATTTCAGATATAGGTGCCGATAGGCATTTCAGATATAGTTGCCGATTGGCATTTTAAAAATAGGTGCCGATAGGCATTTCAGATATAGGTGTCGATAGGCATTTCAGATATAGGTGTCGATAGGCATTTCAGATATAGGTGTCGATAGGCATTTCAGATATAGGTGTCGATAGGCATTTCAGATATAGGTGTCGATAGGCATTTCAGATATAGGTGTCGATAAGCATTTCAGTTATAGGTGTCAATAGGCATTTCAGATATAGGTGCCGATAGGCATTTCAGATATAGTTGCCGATTGGCATTTTAAAAATAGGTGCCGATAGGCATTTCAGATATAGAGGCCGATAGGCATTTCAAATATAGGTGCCGATAGGCATTCCAGATATGGTTGCCGATAGGCATTTCAAATATAGGTGCTGATAGGCATTTCAGATGTAGTTTCCGATAGGCATTTCAAAAATAGGTGTCGATAGGCATTTCAGATATAGGTGTCGATAGGCATTTCAGATATAGGTGTCGAAAGGCATTTCAGATATAGGTGTCGATAGGCATTTCAGATAAATGTGTCGATAGGCATTTCAGATATAGGTGTCGATAGGCATTTCAGATATAGGTGTCGATAGGCATTTCAGATATAGGTGTCGATAGGCATTTCAGATATAGGTGCCGATAGGCATTTCAGATATAGTTGCCGATTGGCATTTTAAAAATAGGTGCCGATAGGCATTTCAGATATAGAAGCCGATAGGCATTTCAAATATAGGTGCCGATAGGCATTCCAGATATGGTTGCCGATAGGCATTTCAAATATAGGTGCTGATAGGCATTTCAGATATAGTTCCCGATAGGCATTTCAAAAATAGGTGTCGATAGGCATTTCAGATATAGGTGTCGATAGGCATTTCAGATATAGGTGTCGATAGGCATATCAGATATAGGTGTCGATAGGCATTTCAGATATAGGTGTCGATATACATTTCAGATATAGGTGTCGATAGGCATTTCAGATATAGGTGTCGATAGGCATGTCAGATATAGGTGTCGATAGGCATTTCAGATATAGGTGCCGATAGGCATTTCAGATATAGTTAACGATTGGCATTTTAAAAATAGGTGCCGATAGGCATTTCAGATATAGAAGCCGATAGGCATTTCAAATATAGGTGCCGATAGGCATTCCAGATATGGTTGCCGATAGGCATTTCAAATATAGGTGCTGATAGGCATTTCAGATGTAGTTTCCGATAGGCATTTCAAAAATAGGTGTCGATAGGCATTTCAGATATAGGTGTCGATAGGCATTTCAGATATAGGTGTCGATAGGCATTTCAGATATAGGTGTCGATAGGCATTTCAGATATAGGTGTCGATAGGCATTTCAGATAAAGGTGTCAATAGGAATTTCAGATATAGGTGTCGATAGGCATTTCAGATATAGGTGTCGATAGGCATTTCAGATATAGGTGCCGATAGGCATTTCAGATATAGTTGCCGATTGGCATTTTAAAAATAGGTGCCGATAGGCATTTCAGATATAGAAGCAGATAGGCATTTCAAATATAGGTGCCGATAGGCATTCCAGATATGGTTGCCGATAGGCATTTCAAATATAGGTGCTGATAGGCATTTCAGATGTAGTTTCCGATAGGCATTTCAAAAATAGGTGTCGATAGGCATTTCAGATATAGGTGTCGATAGGCATTTCAGATATAGGTGTCGATAGGCATTTCAGATATAGGTGTCGATAGGCATTTCAGATATAGGTGTCGATAGGCATTTCAGATATAGGTGTCGATAGGCATTTCAGATATAGGTGTCGATAGGCATTTCTGATATAGGTGTCGATAGGCATTTCAGATATAGGTGCCGATAGGCATTTCAGATATAGTTGCCGATTGGCATTTTAAAAATAGGTGCCGATAGGCATTTCAGATATAGAAGCCGATAGACATTTCAAATATAGGTGCCGATAGGCATTCCAGATATGGTTGCCGATAGGCATTTCAAATATAGGTGCTGTTAGGCATTTCAGATGTAGTTTCCGATAGGCATTTCAAAAATAGGTGTCGATAGGCATTTCAGATATAGGTGTCGATAGGCATTTCAGATATAGGTGTCGACAGGCATTTCAGATATAGGTGTCGATAGGCATTTCAGATATAGGTGTCGATAGGCATTTCAGATATAAGTGTCGATAAGCATTTCAGTTATAGGTGTCAATAGGCATTTCAGATATAGGTGCCGATAGGCATTTCAGATATAGTTGCCGATTGGCATTTTAAAAATAGGTGCCGATAGGCATTTCAGATATAGAGGCCGATAGGCATTTCAAATATAGGTGCCGATAGGCATTCCAGATATGGTTGCCGATAGGCATTTCAAATATAGGTGCTGATAGGCATTTCAGATGTAGTTTCCGATAGGCATTTCAAAAATAGGTGTCGATAGGCATTTCAGATATAGGTGTCGATAGGCATTTCAGATATAGGTGTCGAAAGGCATTTCAGATATAGGTGTCGATAGGCATTTCAGATAAATGTGTCGATAGGCATTTCAGATATAGGTGTCGATAGGCATTTCAGATATAGGTGTCGATAGGCATTTCAGATATAGGTGTCGATAGGCATTTCAGATATAGGTGCCGATAGGCATTTCAGATATAGTTGCCGATTGGCATTTTAAAAATAGGTGCCGATAGGCATTTCAGATATAGAAGCCGATAGGCATTTCAAATATAGGTGCCGATAGGCATTCCAGATATGGTTGCCGATAGGCATTTCAAATATAGGTGCTGATAGGCATTTCAGATATAGTTCCCGATAGGCATTTCAAAAATAGGTGTCGATAGGCATTTCAGATATAGGTGTCGATAGGCATTTCAGATATAGGTGTCGATAGGCATATCAGATATAGGTGTCGATAGGCATTTCAGATATAGGTGTCGATATACATTTCAGATATAGGTGTCGATAGGCATTTCAGATATAGGTGTCGATAGGCATTTCAGATATAGGTGTCGATAGGCATTTCAAAAATAGGTGCCGATAGGCATTTCAGATATAGTTAACGATTGGCATTTTAAAAATAGGTGCCGATAGGCATTTCAGATATAGAAGCCGATAGGCATTTCAAATATAGGTGCCGATAGGCATTCCAGATATGGTTGCCGATAGGCATTTCAAATATAGGTGTCGATAGGCATTTCAGATATAGGTGTCGATAGGCATTTCAGATATAGGTGTCGATAGGCATTTCAGATATAGGTGTCGATAGGCATTTCAGATGAAGGTGTCGATAGGCATTTCAGATATAGGTGTCGATAGGCATTTCAGATATAGGTGTCGATAGGCATTTCAGATATAGGTGTCGATAGGCATTTCAGATATAGGTGCCGATAGGCATTTCAGATATAGTTGCCGATTGGCATTTTAAAAATAGGTGCCGATAGGCATTTCAGATATAGAAGCCGATAGGCATTTCAAATATAGGTGTCGATAGGCATTTCAGATATAGGTGCCGATAGGCATTTCAGATATAGTTGCCGATTGGCATTTTAAAAATAGGTGCCGATAGGCATTTCAAATATAGGTGCCGATAGGCATTCCAGATATGGTTGCCGATAGGCATTTCAAATATAGGTGCTGATAGGCATTTCAGATGTAGTTTCCGAAAGGCATTTCAAAAATAGGTGTCGATAGGCATTTCAGATATAGGTGTCGATAGGCATTTCAGATATAGGTGTCGATAGGCATTTCAGATATAGGTGTCAATAGGCATTTCAGATATAGGTGTCGATAGGCATTTCAGATATAGGTGTCGATGGGCATTTCAGATATAGGTGTCGATAGGCATTTCAGATATAGGTGTCGATAGGCATTTCAGATATAGGTGCCGATAGGCATTTCAGATATAGTTGCCGATTGGCATTTTAAAAATAGGTGCCGATAGGCATTTCAGATATAGAAGCCGATAGGCATTTCAAATATAGGTGTCGATAGGCATTTCAGATATAGGTGCCGATAGGCATTTCAGATATAGTTGCCGATTGGCATTTTAAAAATAGGTGTCGATAGGCATTTCAGATATAGGAGTCGATAGGCATTTCAGATATAGGTGTCGATAGGCATTTCAGATATAGGTGTCGATAGGCATTTCAGATATAGGTGTCGATAGGCATTTCAGATATAGGTGTCGATAGGCATTTCAGATATAGGTGTCGATAGGCATTTCAGATATAGGTGCCGATAGGCATTTCAGATATAGTTGCCGATTGGCATTTTAAAAATAGGTGCCGATAGGCATTTCAGATATAGAAGCCGATAGGCATTTCAAATATAGGTGCCGATAGGCATTCCAGATATGGTTGCCGATAGGCATTTCAAATATAGGTGCTGATAGGCATTTCAGAGGTAGTTTCCGATACGCATTTCAAAAATAGGTGTCGATAGGCATTTCAGATATAGGTGTCGATAGGCATTTCAGATATAGGTGTCGATAGGCATTTCAGATATAGGTGTCGATAGGCATTTCAGATATAGGTGTCGATAGGCATTTCAGATATAGGTGTCGATAGGCATTTCAGATATAGGTGTCGATAGGCATTTCAGATATAGGTGTCGATATGCATTTCAGATATAGGTGTCGATAGGCATTTCAGATATAGGTGCCGATTGGCATTTCAGATATAGTTGCCGATTGGCATTTTAAAAATAGGTGCCGATAGCCATTTCAGATATAGAAGCCGATAGGCATTTCAAATATAGGTGCCGATAGGCATTCCAGATATGGTTCCCGATAGGCATTTCAAATATAGGTGCTGATAGGCATTTCAGATGTAGTTTCCGATAGGCATTTCAAAAATAGGTGTCGATAGGCATTTCAGATATAGGTGTCGATAGGCATTTCAGATATAGGTGTCGATAGGCATTTCAGATATAGGTGTCGATAGGCATTTCAGATATAGGTGTCGATAGGGATTTCAGATATAGGTGTCGATAGGCATTTCAGATATAGGTGTCGATAGGCATTTCAGATATAGGTGTCGATAGGCATTTCAGATATAGGTGTCGATAGGCATTTCAGATATAGGTGTCGATAGGCATTTCAGATATAGGTGTCGATAGGCATTTCAGATATAGGTGCCGATAGGCATTTCAGATATAGTTGCCGATTGGCATTTTAAAAATAGGTGCCGATAGGCATTTCAGATATAGAAGCCGATAGGCATTTCAAATATAGGTGCCGATAGGCATTCCAGATATGGTTGCCAATAGGCATTTCAAATATAGGTGCTAATAGGCATTTCAGATGTAGTTTCCGATAGGCATTTCAAAAATAGGTGTCGATAGGCATTTCAGATATAGGTGTCGATAGGCATTTCAGATATAGGTGTCGATAGGCATTTCAGATATAGGTGTCGATAGGCATTTCAGATATAGGTGTCGATAGGCATTTCAGATATAGGTGTCGATAGGCATTTCAGATATAGGTGTCGATAGGCATTTCAGATATAGGTGCCGATAGGCATTTCAGATATAGGTGCCGATAGGCATTTCAGATATAGAAGCCGATAGGCATTTCAGATATAGTTGCCGATTGGCATTTTAAAAATAGGTGCCGATAGGCATTTCAGATATAGAAGCCGATAGGCATTTCAAATATAGGTGCCGATAGGCATTCCAGATATGGTTGCCGATAGGCATTTCAAATATAGGTGCTGATAGGCATTTCAGATGTAGTTTCCGATAGGCATTTCAAAAATAGGTGTCGATAGGCATTTCAGATATAGGTGTCGATAGGCATTTCAGATATAGGTGTCGATAGGCATTTCAGATATAGGTGTCGATAGGCATTTAAGATATAGGTGTCGATAGGCAATTCAGATATAGGTGTCGATAGGCATTTCAGATATAGGTGTCGATAGGCATTTCAGATATAGGTGTCGATAGGCATTTCAGATATAGGTGCCGATAGGCATTTCAGATATAGTTGCCGATTGGCATTTTAAAAATAGGTGCCGATAGGCAGTTCAGATATAGAAGCCGATAGGCATTTCAAATATAGGTGCCGATAGGCATTCCAGATACGGTTGCCGATAGGCATTTCAAATATAGGTGCTGATAGGCATTTCAGATGTAGTTTCCGATAGGCATTTCAAAAATAGGTGTCGATAGGCATTTCAGATATAGGTGTCGATAGGCATTTCAGATATAGGTGTCGATAGGCATTTCAGATATAGGTGTCGATAGGCATTTCAGATATAGGTGTCGATAGGCATTTCAGATATAGGTGTCGATAGGCATTTCAGATATAGGTGTCGATAGGCATTTCAGATATAGGTGCCGATAGGCATTTCAGATATAGTTGCCGATTGGCATTTTAAAAATAGGTGCCGATAGGCATTTCAGATATAGAAGCCGATAGGCATTTCAAATATAGGTGCCGATAGGCATTCCAGATTAGGTTGCCGATAGGCATTTCAAATATAGGTGTCGATAGGCATTTCAGATATAGGTGCCGATAGGCATTTCAGATATAGTTGCCGATTGGCATTTTAAAAATAGGTGCCGATAGGCATTTCAGATATAGAAGCCGATAGGCATTTCAAATATAGGTGCCGATAGGCATTCCAGATATGGTTGCCGATAGGCATTTCAAATATAGGTGCTGATAGGCATTTCAGATGTAGTTTCCGATAGGCATTTCAAAAATAGGTGTCGATAGGCATTTCAGATATAGGTGTCGATAGGCATTTCAGATATAGGTGTTGATAGGCATTTCAGATATAGGTGTCGATAGGCATTTCAGATATAGGTGTCGATAGGCATTTCAGATATAGGTGTCGATAGGCATTTCAGATATAGGTGTCGATAGGCATTTCAGATATAGGTGTCGATAGGCATTTCAGATATAGGTGCCGATAGGCATTTCAGATATAGTTGCCGATTGGTATTTTAAAAATAGGTGCCGATAGGCATTTCAGATATAGAAGCCGATAGGCATTTCAAATATAGGTGCCGATAGGCATTCCAGATATGGTTGCCGATAGGCATTTCAGATATAGTTGCCGATTGGCATCTTTAAAATAGGTGCCGGTAGGCATTTCAGATATAGAAGCCGATAGGCATTTCAAATGTAGATGCCGATAGGCATTCCAGATATGGTTGCCGATAGGCATTTCAAATATAGGTGCTGATAGGCATTTCAGATGTAGTTTCCGATAGGCATTTCAAAAATAGGTGTCGATAGGCATTTCAGATATAGGTGTCGATAGGCATTTCAGATATAGGTGTCGATAGGCATTTCAGATATAGGTGTCGATAGGCATTTCAGATATAGGTGTCGATAGGCATTTCAGATATAGGTGTCGATAGGCATTTCAGATATAGGTGTCGATAGGCATTTCAGATATAGGTGTCGATAGGCATTTCAGATACAGGTGTCGATAGGCATTTCAGATATAGGTGCCGATAGGCATTTCAGATATAGTTGCCGATTGGTATTTTAAACATAGGTGCCGATAGGCATTTCAGATATAGAAGCCGATAGGCATTTCAAATATAGGTGCCGATAGGCATTCCAGATATGGTTGCCGATAGGCATTTCAAATATAGGTGCTGATAGGCATTTCAGATGTAGTTTTCGATAGGCATTTCAAAAATAGGTGTCGATAGGCATTTCAGATATAGGTGTCGATAGGCATTTCAGATATAGGTGTCGATAGGCATTTCAGATATAGGTGTCGATAGGCATTTCAGATATAGGTGTCGATAGGCATTTCAGATATAGGTGTCGATAGGCATTTCAGATATAGGTGTCGATAGGCATTTCAGATATAGGTGTCGATAGGCATTTCAGATATAGGTGCCGATAGGCATTTCAGATATAGTTGCCGATTGGCATTTTAAAAATAGGTGCCGATAGGCATTTCAGATATAGAAGCCGATAGGCATTTCAAATATAGGTGCCGATAGGCATTCCAGATATGGTTGCCAATAGGCATTTCAAATATAGGTGCTGATAGGCATTTCAGATGTAGTTTCCGATAGGCATTTCAAAAATAGGTGTCGATAGGCATTTCAGATATAGGTGTCGATAGGCATTTCAGATATAGGTGCCGATAGGCATTTCAGATATAGTTGCCGATTGGTATTTTAAAAATAGGTGCCGATAGGCATTTCAGATATAGAAGCCGATAGGCATTTCAAATATAGGTGCCGATAGGCATTCCACATATGGTTGCCGATAGGCATTTCAGATATAGTTGCCGATTGGCATCTTTAAAATAGGTGCCGGTAGGCATTTCAGATATAGAAGCCGATAGGCATTTCAAATGTAGATGCCGATAGGCATTCCAGATATGGTTGCCGATAGGCATTTCAAATATAGGTGCTGATAGGCATTTCAGATGTAGTTTCCGATAGGCATTTCAAAAATAGGTGTCGATAGGCATTTCAGATATAGGTGTCGATAGGCATTTCAGATATAGGTGTCGATAGGCATTTCAGATATAGGTGTCGATAGGCATTTCAGATATAGGTGTCGATAGGCATTTCAGATATAGGTGTCGATAAACATTTCAGATATAGGTGTCGATAGGCATTTCAGATATAGGTGTCGATAGGCATTTCAGATATAGGTGTCGATAGGCATTTCAGATATAGGTGCCGATAGGCATTTCAGATATAGTTGCCGATTGGCATTTTAAAAATAGGTGCCGATAGGCATTTCAGATATAGAAGCCGATAGGCATTTCAAATATAGGTGCCGATAGGCATTCCAGATATGGTTGCCGATAGGCATTTCAAATATAGGTGCTGATAGGCATTTCAGATGTAGTTTCCGATAGGCATTTCAAAAATAGGTGTCGATAGGCATTTCAGTTATAGGTGTCGATAGGCATTTCAGATATAGGTGTCGATAGGCATTTCAGATATAGGTGTCGATAGGCATTTCAGATATAGGTGTCGATAGGCATTTCAGATATAGGTGTCGATAGGCATTTCAGATATAGGTGTCGATAGGCATTTCAGATATAGGTGTCGATAGGCATTTCAGATATAGGTGCCGATAGGCATTTTAGATATAGTTGCCGATTGGCATTTTAAAAATAGGTGCCGATAGGCATTTCAGATATAGAAGCCGATAGGCATTTCAAATATAGGTGCCGATAGGCATTCCAGATATGGTTGCCGATAGGCATTTCAAATATAGGTGCCGATAGGCATTTCAAATATAGGTGCTGATAGGCATTTCAGATGTAGTTTCCGATAGGCATTTCAAAAATAGGTGTCGATAGGCATTTCAGATATAGGTGTCGATAGGCATTTCAGATATAGGTGTGTATAGGCATTTCAGATATAGGTGTCGATAGGCATTTCAGATATAGGTGTCGATAGGCATTTCAGATATAGGTGCCGATAGGCATTTCAGATATAGTTGCCGATTGGCATTTTAAAAATAGGTGCCGATAGGCATTTCAGATATAAAAGCCGATAGGCATTTCAAATATAGGTGCCGATAGGCATTCCAGATATGGTTGCCGATAGGCATTTCAAATATAGGTGCTGTAGGCATTTCAGATGTAGTTTCCGATAGGCATTCCAAAAATAGGTGTCGATAGGCATTTCAGTTATAGGTGTCGATAGGCATTTCAGATATAGGTGTCGATAGGCATTTCAGATATAGGTGTCGATAGGCATTTCAGATATAGGTGTCGATAGGCATTTCAGATATAGGTGTCGATAGGCATTTCAGATATAGGTGTCGATAGGCATTTCAGATATAGGTGTCGATAGGCATTTCAGATATAGGTGCCGATAGGCATTTCAGATATAGTTGCCGATTGGCATTTTAAAAATAGGTGCCCATAAGCATTTCAGATATAGAAGCCGATAGGCATTTCATATATAGGTGCCGATAGGCATTCCAGATATGGTTGCCGATAGGCATTTCAAATATAGGTGCTGATAGGCATTTCAGATGTAGTTTCCAATAGGCATTTCAAAAATAGGTGTCGATAGGCATTTCAGATATAGGTGTCGATAGGCATTTCAGATATAGGTGTCGATAGGCATTTCAGATATAGGTGTCGATAGGCATTTCAGATATAGGTGTCGATAGGCATTTCAGATATAGGTGTCGATAGGCATTTCAGATATAGGTGTCGATAGGCATTTCAGATATAGGTGCCGATAGGCATTTCAGATATAGTTGCCGATTGGCATTTTAAAAATAGGTGCCGATAGGCATTTCAGATATAGAAGCCGATGGGCATTTCAAATATAGGTGCCGATAGGCATTCCAGATATGGTTGCCGATAGGCATTTCAAATATAGGTGCTGATAGGCATTTCAGATGTAGTTTCCGATAGGCATTTCAAAAATAGGTGTCGATAGGCATTTCAGATATAGGTGTCGATAGGCATTTCAGATATAGGTGTCGATAGGCATTTCAGATATAGGTGTCGATAGGCATTTCAGATATAGGTGTCGATAGGCATTTCAGATATAGGTGTCGATAGGCATTTCAGATATAGGTGTCGATAGGCATTTCAGATATAGGTGTCGATAGGCATTTCAGATATAGGTGTCGTTAGGCATTTCAGATATAGGTGCCGATAGGCATTTCAGATATAGTTGCCGATTGGCATTTTAAAAATAGGTGCCGATAGGCATTTCAGATATAGGTGTCGATAGGCATTTCAGATATAGGTGTCGATAGGCATTTCAGATATAGGTGCCGATAGGCATTTCAGATATAGTTGCCGATTGGCATTTTAAAAATAGGTGCCCATAAGCATTTCAGATATAGAAGCCGATAGGCATTTCATATATAGGTGCCGATAGGCATTCCAGATATGGTTGCCGATAGGCATTTCAAATATAGGTGCTGATAGGCATTTCAAAAATAGGTGTCGATAGGCATTTCAGATATAGGTGTCGATAGGCATTTCAGATATAGGTGTCGATAGGCATTTCAGATATAGGTGTCGATAGGCATTTCAGATATAGGTGTCGATAGGCATTTCAGATATAGGTGTCGATAGGCATTTCAGATATAGGTGTCGATAGGCATTTCAGATATAGGTGTCGATAGGCATTTCAGATATAGGTGTCGATAGGCATTTCAGATATAGGTGCCGATAGGCATTTCAGATATAGTTGCCGATTGGCATTTTAAAAATAGGTGCCGATAGGCATTTCAGATATAGAAGCCGATAGGCATTTCAAATATAGGTGCCGATAGGCATTCCAGATATGGTTGCCGATAGGCATTTCAAATATAGGTGCTGATAGGCATTTCAGATGTAGTTTCCGATAGGCATTTCAAAAATAGGTGTCGATAGGCATTTGAGATATAGGTGTTGATAGGCATTTCAGATATAGGTGTCGATAGGCATTTCAGATATAGGTGTCGATAGGCATTTCAGATATAGGTGCCGATAGGCATTTCAGATATAGTTGCCGATTGGCATTTTAAAAATAGGTGCCGATAGGCATTTCAGATATAAAAGCCGATAGGCATTTCAAATATAAGTGCCGATAGGCATTCCAGATATGGTTGCCGATAGGCATTTCAAATATAGGTGCTGATAGGCATTTCAGATGTAGTTTCCGATAGGCATTTCAAAAATAGGTGTCGATAGGCATTTCAGATATAGGTGTCGATAGGCATTTCAGATATAGGTGTCGATAGGCATTTCAGATATAGGTGTCGATAGGCATTTCAGATATAGGTGTCGATAGGCATTTCAGATATAGGTATCGATAGGCATTTCAGATATAGGTGCCGATAGGCATTTCAGATATAGTTGCCGATTGGCATTTTAAAAATAGGTGCCGATAGGCATTTCAGATATAGAAGCCGATAGGCATTTCAAATATAGGTGCCGATAGGCATTCCAGATATGGTTGCCGATAGGCATTTCAAATATGGGTGCTGATAGGCATTTCAGATGTAGTTTCCGATAGGCATTTCAAAAATAGGTGTCGATAGGCATTTCAGATATAGGTGTCGATAGGCATTTCAGATATAGGTGCCGATAGGCATTTCAGATATAGGTGTCGATAGGCATTTTAGATATAGGTGTCGATAGGCATTTCAGATATAGGTGACGATAGGCATTTCAGATATAGGTGTCGATAGGCATTTTAGATATAGGTGTCGATAGGCATTTCAGATATAGGTGCCGATAGGCATTTCAGATATAGTTGCCGATTGGCATTTTAAAAATAGGTGCCGATTGGCATTTCAGATGTAGAAGCCGATAGGCATTTCAAATATAGGTGCCGATAGGCATTCCAGATATGGTTGCCGATAGGCATTTCAAATATAGGTGCTGATAGGCATTTCAGATGTAGTTTCCGATAGGCATTTCAAAAATAGGTGTCGATAGGCATTTCAGATATAGGTGTCGATAGGCATTTCAGATATAGGTGTGTATAGGCATTTCAGATATAGGTGTCGATAGGCATTTCAGATATAGGTGTCGATAGGCATTTCAGATATAGGTGCCGATAGGCATTTCAGATATAGTTGCCGATTGGCATTTTAAAAATAGGTGCCGATAGGCATTTCAGATATAGAAGCCGATAGGCATTTCAAATATAGGTGCCGATAGGCATTCCAGATATGGTTGCCGATAGGCATTTCAAATATAGGTGCTGTAAGCATTTCAGATGTAGTTTCCGATAGGCATTTCAAAAATAGGTGTCGATAGGCATTTCAGATATAGGTGTCGATAGGCATTTCAGATATAGGTGTCGATAGGCATTTCAGATATAGGTGTCGATAGGCATTTCAGATATAGGTGTCGATAGGCATTTCAGATATAGGTGTCGATAGGCATTTCAGATATAGGTGTCGATAGGCATTTCAGAATAGGTGTCGATAGGCATTTCAGATATAGGTGTCGATAGGCATTTCAGATATAGGTGCCGATAGGCATTTCAGATATAGTTGCCGATTGGCATTTTAAAAATAGGTGCCGATAGGCATTTCAGATATAGAAGCCGACAGGCATTTCAAATATAGGTGCCGATAGGCATTCCAGATATGGTTGCCGATAGGCATTTCAAATATAGGTGCTGATAGGCATTTCAGATGTAGTTTCCGATAGGCATTTAAAAAATAGGTGTCGATAGGCATTTCAGATATAGGTGTCGATAGGCATTTCAGATATAGGTGTCGATAGGCATTTCAGATATAGGTGTCGATAGGCATTTCAGATATAGGTGTCGATAGGCATTTCAGATATAGGTATCGATAGGCATTTCAGATATAGGTGCCGATAGGCATTTCAGATATAGTTGCCGATTGGCATTTTAAAAATAGGTGCCGATAGGCATTTCAGATATAGAAGCCGATAGGCATTTCAAATATAGGTGCCGATAGGCATTCCAGATATGGTTGCCGATAGGCATTTCAAATATGGGTGCTGATAGGCATTTCAGATGTAGTTTCCGATAGGCATTTCAAAAATAGGTGTCGATAGGCATTTCAGATATAGGTGTCGATAGGCATTTCAGATATAGGTGTCGATAGGCATTTCAGATATAGGTATCGATAGGCATTTCAGATATAGGTGTCGATAGGCATTTCAGATATAGGTGTCGATAGGCATTTCAGATATAGGTGTCGATAGGCATTTCAGATATAGGTGTCGATAGGCATTTCAGATATAGGTGCCGATAGGCATTTCAGATATAGTTGCCGATTGGCATTTTAAAAATAGGTGCCCATAAGCATTTCAGATATAGAAGCCGATAGGCATTTCAAATATAGGTGCCGATAGGCATTCCAGATATATTTGCCGATAGGCATTTCAAATATAGGTGCTGATAGGCATTTCAGATGTAGTTTTCGATAGGCATTTCAAAAATAGGTGTCGATAGGCATTTCAGATATAGGTGTCGATTGGCATTTTAAAAATAGGTGCCCATAAGCATTTCAGATATAGAAGCCGATAGGCATTTCAAATATAGGTGCCGATAGGCATTCCAGATATATTTGCCGATAGGCATTTCAAATATAGGTGCTGATAGGCATTTCAGATGTAGTTTCCGATAGGCATTTCAAAAATAGGTGTCGATAGGCATTTCAGATATAGGTGTCGATAGGCATTTCAGATATAGGTGTCGATAGGCATTTCAGATATAGGTGTCGATAGGCATTTCAGATATAGGTGTCGATAGGCATTTCAGATATAGGTGTCGATAGGCATTTCAGATATAGGTGTCGATAGGCATTTCAGATATAGGTGTCGATAGGCATTTCAGATATAGGTGCCGATAGGCATTTCAGATATAGTTGCCGATTGGCATTTTAAAAATAGGTGCCGATAGGCATTTCAGATATAGAAGCCGATGGGCATTTCAAATATAGGTCCCGATAGGCATTCCAGATATGGTTGCCGATAGGCATTTCAAATATAGGTGCTGATAGGCATTTCAGATGTAGTTTCCGATAGGCATTTCAAAAATAGGTGTCGATAGGCATTTCAGATATAGGTGTCGATAGGCATTTCAGATATAGGTGTCGATAGGCATTTCAGATATAGGTGTCGATAGGCATTTCAGATATAGGTGTCGATAGGCATTTCAGATATAGGTGTCGATAGGCATTTCAGATATAGGTGTCGATAGGCATTTCAGATATAGGTGTCGATAGGCATTTCAGATATAGGTGTCGATAGGCATTTCAGATATAGGTGCCGATAGGCATTTCAGATATAGTTGCCGATTGGCATTTTAAAAATAGGTGCCGATAGGCATTTCAGATATAGAAGCCGATAGGCATTTCAAATATAGGTGCCGATAGGCATTCCAGATATGGTTGCCGATAGGCATTTCAAATATAGGTGCTGATAGGCATTTCAGATGTAGTTTCCGATAGGCATTTCAAAAATAGGTGTCGATAGGCATTTCAGATATAGGTGTCGATAGGCATTTCAGATATAGGTGTCGATAGGCATTTCAGATATAGGTGTCGATAGGCATTTCAGATATAGGTGTCGATAGGCATTTCAGATATAGGTGTCGATAGGCATTTCAGATATAGGTGTCGATAGGCATTTCAGATATAGGTGCCGATAGGCATTTCAGATATAGTTGCCGATTGGTATTTTAAAAATAGGTGCCGATAGGCATTTCAGATATAGAAGCCGATAGGCATTTCAAATATAGGTGCCGATAGGCATTCCAGATATGGTTGCCGATAGGCATTTCAAATATAGGTGCTGATAGGCATTTCAGATGTAGTTTCCGATAGGCATTTCAAAAATAGGTGTCGATAGGCATTTCAGATATAGGTGTCGATAGGCATTTCAGATATAGGTGTCGATAGGCATTTCAGATATAGGTGTCGATAGGCATTTCAGATATAGGTGTCGATAGGCATTTCAGATATAGGTGTCGATAGGCATTTCAGATATAGGTGTCGATAGGCATTTCAGATATAGGTGCCGATAGGCATTTCAGATATAGTTGCCGATTGGCATTTTAAAAATAGGTGCCGATAGGCATTTCAGATATAGAAGCCGATAGGCATTTCAAATATAGGTGCCGATAGGCATTCCAGATATGGTTGCCGATAGGCATTTCAAATATAGGTGCTGATAGGCATTTCAGATGTAGTTTCCGATAGGCATTTCAAAAATAGGTGTCGATAGGCATTTCAGATATAGGTGTCGATAGGCATTTCAGATATAGGTGTCGATAGGCATTTCAGATATAGGTGTCGATAGGCATTTCAGATATAGGTGTCGATAGGCATTTCAGATATAGGTGTCGATAGGCATTTCAGATATAGGTGTCGATAGGCATTTCAGATATAGGTGTCGATAGGCATTTCAGATATAGGTGCCGATAGGCATTTCAGATATAGTTGCCGATTGGCATTTTAAAAATAGGTGCCGATAGGCATTTCAGATATAGAAGCCGATAGGCATTTCAAATATAGGTGCCGATAGGCATTCCACATATGGTTGCCGATAGGCATTTCAGATATAGTTGCCGATTGGCATCTTTAAAATAGGTGCCGGTAGGCATTTCAGATATAGAAGCCGATAGGCATTTCAAATGTAGATGCCGATAGGCATTCCAGATATGGTTGCCGATAGGCATTTCAAATATAGGTGCTGATAGGCATTTCAGATGTAGTTTCCGATAGGCATTTCAAAAATAGGTGTCGATAGGCATTTCAGATATAGGTGTCGATAGGCATTTCAGATATAGGTGTCGATAGGCATTTCAGATATAGGTGTCGATAGGCATTTCAGATATAGGTGTCGATAGGCATTTCAGATATAGGTGTCGATAAACATTTCAGATATAGGTGTCGATAGGCATTTCAGATATAGGTGTCGATAGGCATTTCAGATATAGGTGTCGATAGGCATTTCAGATATAGGTGCCGATAGGCATTTCAGATATAGTTGCCGATTGGCATTTTAAAAATAGGTGCCGATAGGCATTTCAGATATAGAAGCCGATAGGCATTTCAAATATAGGTGCCGATAGGCATTCCAGATATGGTTGCCGATAGGCATTTCAAATATAGGTGCTGATAGGCATTTCAGATGTAGTTTCCGATAGGCATTTCAAAAATAGGTGTCGATAGGCATTTCAGTTATAGGTGTCGATAGGCATTTCAGATATAGGTGTCGATAGGCATTTCAGATATAGGTGTCGATAGGCATTTCACATATAGGTGTCGATAGGCATTTCAGATATAGGTGTCGATAGGCATTTCAGATATAGGTGTCGATAGGCATTTCAGATATAGGTGTCGATAGGCATTTCAGATATAGGTGCCGATAGGCATTTTAGATATAGTTGCCGATTGGCATTTTAAAAATAGGTGCCGATAGGCATTTCAGATATAGAAGCCGATAGGCATTTCAAATATAGGTGCCGATAGGCATTCCAGATATGGTTGCCGATAGGCATTTCAAATATAGGTGCCGATAGGCATTTCAAATATAGGTGCTGATAGGCATTTCAGATGTAGTTTCCGATAGGCATTTCAAAAATAGGTGTCGATAGGCATTTCAGATATAGGTGTCGATAGGCATTTCAGATATAGGTGTTGATAGGCATTTCAGATATAGGTGTCGATAGGCATTTTAGATATAGGTGTCGATAGGCATTTCAGATATAGGTGACGATAGGCATTTCAGATATAGGTGTCGATAGGCATTTTAGATATAGGTGTCGATAGGCATTTCAGATATAGGTGCCGATAGGCATTTCAGATATAGTTGCCGATTGGCATTTTAAAAATAGGTGCCGATTGGCATTTCAGATGTAGAAGCCGATAGGCATTTCAAATATAGGTGCCGATAGGCATTCCAGATATGGTTGCCGATAGGCATTTCAAATATAGGTGCTGATAGGCATTTCAGATGTAGTTTCCGATAGGCATTTCAAAAATAGGTGTCGATAGGCATTTCAGATATAGGTGTCGATAGGCATTTCAGATATAGGTGCCGATAGGCATTTCAGATATAGTTGCCGATTGGCATTTTAAAAATAGGTGCCGATAGGCATTTCAGATATAGAAGCCGATAGGCATTTCAAATATAGGTGTCGATAGGCATTTCAGATATAGGTGCCGATAGGCATTTCAGATATAGTTGCCGATTGGCATTTTAAAAATAGGTGCCGATAGGCATTTCAGATATAGAAGCCGATAGGCATTTCAAATATAGGTGCCGATAGGCATTCCAGATATGGTTGCCGATAGGCATTTCAAATATAGGTGCTGATAGGCATTTCAGATGTACTTTCCGATAGGCATTTCAAAAATAGGTGTCGATAGGCATTTCAGATATAGGTGTCGATAGGCATTTCAGATATAGGTGTCGATAGGCATTTCAGATATAGGTGTCGATAGGCATTTCAGATATAGGTGTCGATAGGCATTTCAGATATAGGTGTCGATAGGCATTTCAGATATAGGTGTCGATAGGCATTTCAGATATAGGTGTCGATAGGCATTTCAGATATAGGTGCCGATAGGCATTTCAGATATAGTTGCCGATTGGCATTTTAAAAATAGGTGCCGATAGGCATTTCAGATATAGAAGCCGATAGGCATTTCAAATATAGGTGCCGATAGGCATTCCAGATATGGTTGCCGATAGGCATTTCAAATATAGGTGCTGATAGGCATTTCAGAGGTAGTTTCCGATAGGCATTTCAAAAATAGGTGTCGATAGGCATTTCAGATATAGGTGTCGATAGGCATTTCAGATATAGGTGTCGATAGGCATTTCAGATATAGGTGTCGATAGGCATTTCAGATATAGGTGTCGATAGGCATTTCAGATATAGGTGTCGATAGGCATTTCAGATATAGGTGTCGATAGGCATTTCAGATATAGGTGTCGATAGGCATTTCAGATATAGGTGTCGATAGGCATTTCAGATATAGGTGCCGATAGGCATTTCAGATATAGTTGCCGATTGGCATTTTAAAAATAGGTGCCGATAGGCATTTCAGATATAGAAGCCGATAGGCATTTCAAATATAGGTGCCGATAGGCATTCCAGATATGGTTCCCGATAGGCATTTCAAATATAGGTGCTGATAGGCATTTCAGATGTAGTTTCCGATAGGCATTTCAAAAATAGGTGTCGATAGGCATTTCAGATATAGGTGTCGATAGGCATTTCAGATATAGGTGTCGATAGGCATTTCAGATATAGGTGTCGATAGGCATTTCAGATATAGGTGTCGATAGGGATTTCAGATATAGGTGTCGATAGGCATTTCAGATATAGGTGTCGATAGGCATTTCAGATATAGGTGTCGATAGGCATTTCAGATATAGGTGTCGATAGGCATTTCAGATATAGGTGTCGATAGGCATTTCAGATATAGGTGTCGATAGGCATTTCAGATATAGGTGCCGATAGGCATTTCAGATATAGTTGCCGATTGGCATTTTAAAAATAGGTGCCGATAGGCATTTCAGATATAGAAGCCGATAGGCATTTCAAATATAGGTGCCGATAGGCATTCCAGATATGGTTGCCGATAGGCATTTCAAATATAGGTGCTGATAGGCATTTCAGATGTAGTTTCCGATAGGCATTTCAAAAATAGGTGTCGATAGGTATTTCAGATATAGGTGTCGATAGGCATTTCAGATATAGGTGTCGATAGGCATTTCAGATATAGGTGTCGATAGGCATTTCAGATATAGGTGTCGATAGGCATTTCAGATATAGGTGTCAATAGGCATTTCAGATATAGGTGCCGATAGGCATTTCAGATATAGAAGCCGATAGGCATTTCAAATATAGGTGCCGATAGGCATTCCCGATATGGTTGCCGATAGGCATTTCAAATATAAGTGCTGATAGGCATTTCAGATGTAGTTTCCGATAAGCATTTCAAAAATAGGTGTCGATAGGCATTTCAGATATAGGTGTCGATAGGCATTTCAGATATAGGTGTCGATAGGCATTTCAGATATAGGTGTCGATAGGCCTTTCAGATATAGGTGTCGATAGGCATTTCAGATATAGGTGTCGATAGGCATTTCAGATATAGGTGTCGATAGGCATTTCAGATATAGGTGTCGATAGGCATTTCAGATATAGGTGCCGATAGGCATTTCAGATATAGTTGCCGATTGGCATTTTAAAAATAGGTGCCGATAGGCATTTCAGATATAGAAGCCGATAGGCATTTCAAATATAGGTGCCGATAGGCATTCCAGATATGGTTGCCGATAGGCATTTAAAATATAGGTGCAGATAGGCATTTCAGATGTAGTTTCCGATAGGCATTTCAAAAATAGGTGTCGATAGGCATTTCAGATATAGGTGTCGATAGGCATTTCAGATATAGGTGTCGATAGGCATATCAGATATAGGTGTCGATAGGCATTTCAGATATAGGTGTCGATAGGCATTTCAGATATAGGTGTCGATAGGCATTTCAGATATAGGTGTCGATAGGCATTTCAGATATTGGTGTCGATAGGCATTTCAGATATAGGTGCCGATAGGCATTTCAGATATAGTTGCCGATTGGCATTTTAAAAATAGGTGCCGATAGGCATTTCAGATATAGAAGCCGATAGGCATTTCAAATATAGGTGCCGATAGGCATTCCAGATATGGTTGCCGATAGGCATTTCAAATATAGGTGCAGATAGGCATTTCAGATGTAGTTTCCGATAGGCATTTCAAAAATAGGTGTCGATAGGCATTTCAGATATAGGTGTCGATAGGCATTTCAGATATAGGTGTCGATAGGCATTTCAGATATAGGTGTCGATAGGCATTTCAGATATAGGTGTCGATAGGCATTTCAGATATAGGTGTCAATAGGCATTTCAGATATAGGTGCCGATAGGCATTTCAGATATAGTTGCCGATTGGCATTTTAAAAATAGAGGCCGATAGGCATTTCAGATATAGAAGCCGATAGGCATTTCAAATATAGGTGCCGATAGGCATTCCAGATATGGTTGCCGATAGGCATTTCAAATATAGGTGCTGATAGGCATTTCAGATGTAGTTTCCGATAGGCATTTCAAAAATAGGTGTCGATAGGCATTTCAGATATAGGTGTCGATAGGCATTTCAGATATAGGTGTCGATAGGCATTTCAGATATAGGTGTCGATAGGCATTTCAGATATAGGTGTCGATAGGCATTTCAGATATAGGTGTCGATAGGCATTTCAGATATAGGTGTCGATAGGCATTTCAGATATAGGTGTCGATAGGCATTTCAGATATAGGTGCCGATAGGCATTTCAGATATAGTTGCCGATTGGCATTTTAAAAATAGGTGCCGATAGGCATTTCAGATATAGAAGCCGATAGGCATTTCAAATATAGGTGCCGATAGGCATTCCAGATATGGTTGCCGATAGGCATTTCAAATATAGGTGCTGATAGGCATTTCAGATGTAGTTTCCGATAGGCATTTCAAAAATAGGTGTCGATAGGCATTTGAGATATAGGTGTCGATAGGCATTTCAGATATAGGTGTCGATAGGCATTTCAGATATAGGTGTCGATAAGCATTTCAGATATAGGTGCCGATAGGCATTTCAGATTTAGTTGCCGATTGGCATTTTAAAAATAGGTGCCTATAGGCATTCCAGATATAAAAGCCGATAGGCATTTCAAATATAGGTGCCGATAGGCATTCCAGATATGGTTGCCGATAGGCATTTCAAATATAGGTGCTGATAGGCATTTCAGATGTAGTTTCCGATAGGCATTTCAAAAATAGGTGTCGATAGGCATTTCAGATATAGGTGTCGATAGGCATTTCAGATATAGGTGTCGATAGGCATTTCAGATATAGGTGTCGATAGGCATTTCAGATATAGGTGTCGATAGGCATTTCAGATATAGGTGTCGATAGGCATTTCAGATATAGGTGCCGATAGGCATTTCAGATATAGTTGCCGATTGGCATTTTAAAAATAGGTGCCGATATGCATTTCAGATATAGAAGCCGATAGGCATTTCAAATATAGGTGCCGATAGGCATTCCAGATATGGTTGCCGATAGGCATTTCAAATATAGGTGCTGATAGGCATTTCAGATGTAGTTTCCGATAGGCATTTCAAAAATAGGTGTCGATAGGCATTTCAGATATAGGTGTCGATAGGCATTTCAGATATAGGTGTCGATAGGCATTTCAGATATAGGTGTCGATAGGCATTTCAGATATAGGTGTCGATAGGCATTTCAGATATAGGTGTCGATAGGCATTTCAGATATAGGTGTCGATAGGCATTTCAGATATAGGTGCCGATAGGCATTTCAGATATAGTTGCCGATTGGCATTTTAAAAATAGGTGCCGATAGGCATTTCAGATATAGGAGCCGATGGGCATTTCAAATATAGGTGCCGATAGGCATTCCAGATATGGTTGCCGATAGGCATTTTAAATATAGGTGCTGATAGGCATTTCAGATGTAGTTTCCGATAGGCATTTCAAAAATAGGTGTCGATAGGCATTTCAGATGTAGGTGTCGATAGGCATTTCAGATATAGGTGTCGATAGGCATTTCAGATATAGGTGTCGATAGGCATTTCAGATATAGGTGTCGATAGGCATTTCAGATATAGGTGTCGATAGGCATTTCAGATATAGGTGTCGATAGGCATTTCAGATATAGGTGTCGATAGGCATTTCAGATATAGGTGTCGATAGGCATTTCAGATATAGGTGCCGATAGGCATTTCAGATATAGTTGCCGATTGGCATTTTAAAAATAGGTGCCGATAGGCATTTCAGATATAGAAGCCGATAGGCATTTCAAATATAGGTGCCGATAGGCATTTTAGATATGGTTGCCGATAGGCATTTCAAATATAGGTGCTGATAGGCATTTCAGCTGTAGTTTCCGATAGGCATTTCAAAAATAGGTGTCGATAGGCATTTCAGATATAGGTGTCGATAGGCATTTCAGATATAGGTGTCGATAGGCATTTCAGATATAGGTGTCGATAGGCATTTCAGATATAGGTGTCGATAGGCATTTCAGATATAGGTGTCGATAGGCATTTCAGATATAGGTGTCGATAGGCATTTCAGATATAGGTGCCGATAGGCATTTCAGATATAGTTGCCGATTGGCATTTTAAAAATAGGTGCCGATAGGCATTTCAGATATAGAAGCCGATAGGCATTTCAAATACAGGTGCCGATAGGCATTCCAGATATGGTTGCCGATAGGCATTTCAAATATAGGTGCTGATAGACATTTCAGATGTAGTTTCCGATAGGCATTTCAAAAATAGGTGTCGATAGGCATTTCAGATATAGGTGTCGATAGGCATTTCAGATATAGGTGTCGATAGGCATTTCAGATATAGGTGTCGATAGGCATTTCAGATATAGGTGTCGATAGGCATTTCAGATATAGGTGTCGATAGGCATTTAAGATATAGGTGTCGATAGGCATTTCAGATATAGGTGTCGATAGGCATTTCAGATATAGGTGTCGATAGGCATTTCAGATATAGGTGCCGATAGGCATTTCAGATATAGTTGCCGATTGGTATTTTAAAAATAGGTGCCGATAGGCATTTCAGATATAGAAGCCGATAGGCATTTCAAATATAGGTGCCGATAGGCATTCCAGATATGGTTGCCGATAGGCATTTCAAATATAGGTGCTGATAGGCATTTCAAAAATAGGTGTCGATAGGCATTTCAGATATAGGTGTCGATAGGCATTTCAGATATAGGTGTCGATAGGCATTTCAGATATAGGTGTCGATAGGCATTTCAGATATAGGTGTCGATAGGCATTTCAGATATAGGTGTCGATAGGCATTTCAGATATAGGTGTCGATAGGCATTTCAGATATAGGTGTCGATAGGCATTTCAGATATAGGTGTCGATAGGCATTTCAGATATAGGTGTCGATAGGCATTTCAGATATAGGTGTCGATAGGCATTTCAGATATAGGTGTCGATAGGCATTTCAGATATAGGTGTCGATAGGCATTTCAGATATAGGTGTCGATAGGCATTTCAGATATAGGTGTCGATAGGCATATCAGATATAGGTGTCGATAGGCATTTCAGATATAGGTGTCGATAGGCATTTCAGATATAGGTGCCGATAGGCATTTCAGATATAGAAGCCGATAGGCGTTTCAAATATATGTGCCGATAGGCATTCCAGATATGGTTGCCGATAGGCATTTCAAATATAGGTGCTGATAGGCATTTCAGATGTAGTTTCCGATAAGCATTTCAAAAATAGGTGTCGATAGGCATTTCAGATATAGGTGTCGATAGGCATTTTAGATATAGGTGTCGATAGGCATTTCAGATATAGGTGTCGATAGGCCTTTCAGATATAGGTGTCGATAGGCATTTCAGATATAGGTGTCGATAGGCATTTCAGATATAGGTGTCGATAGGCATTTCAGATATAGGTGTCGATAGGCATTTCAGATATAGGTGCCGATAGGCATTTCAGATATAGAAGCCGATAGGCATTTCAAATATATGTGCCGATAGGCCTTCCAGATATGGTTGCCGATAGGCATTTCAAATATAGGTGCTGATAGGCATTTCAGATGTAGTTTCCAATAAGCATTTCAAAAATAGGTGTCGATAGGCATTTCAGATATAGGTGTCGATAGGCATTTCAGATATAGGTGTCGATAGGCATTTCAGATATAGGTGTCGATAGGCCTTTCAGATATAGGTGTCGATAGGCATTTCAGATATAGGTGCCGATAGGCATTCCAGATATGGTTGCCGATAGGCATTTCAAATATGGGTGCTGATAGGCATTTCAGATGTAGTTTCCGATAGGCATTTCAAAAATAGGTGTCGATAGGCATTTCAGATATAGGTGTCGATAGGCATTTCAGATATAGGTGTCGATAGGCATTTCAGATATAGGTATCGATAGGCATTTCAGATATAGGTGTCGATAGGCATTTCAGATATAGGTGTCGATAGGCATTTCAGATATAGGTGTCGATAGGCATTTCAGATATAGGTGTCGATAGGCATTTCAGATATAGGTGCCGATAGGCATTTCAGATATAGTTGCCGATTGGCATTTTAAAAATAGGTGCCCATAAGCATTTCAGATATAGAAGCCGATAGGCATTTCATATATAGGTGCCGATAGGCATTCCAGATATGGTTGCCGATAGGCATTTCAAATATAGGTGCTGATAGGCATTTCAGATGTAGTTTCCGATAGGCATTTCAAAAATAGGTGTCAATAGGCATTTCAGATATAGGTGTCGATAGGCATTTCAGATATAGGTGTCGATAGGCATTTCAGATATAGGTGTCGATAGGCATTTCAGATATAGGTGTCGATAGGCATTTCAGATATAGGTGTCGATAGGCATTTCAGATATAGGTGTCGATAGGCATTTCAGATATAGGTGTCGATAGGCATTTCAGATATAGGTGCCGATAGGCATTTCAGATATAGTTGCCGATTGGCATTTTAAAAATAGGTGCCGATAGGCATTTCAGATATAGAAGCCGATGGGCATTTCAAATATAGGTGCCGATAGGCATTCCAGATATGGTTGCCGATAGGCATTTCAAATATAGGTGCTGATAGGCATTTCAGATGTAGTTTCCGATAGGCATTTCAAAAATAGGTGTCGATAGGCATTTCAGATATAGGTGTCGATAGGCATTTCAGATATAGGTGTCGATAGGCATTTCAGATATAGGTGTCGATAGGCATTTCAGATATAGGTGTCGATAGGCATTTCAGATATAGGTGTCGATAGGCATTTCAGATATAGGTGTCGATAGGCATTTCAGATATAGGTGTCGATAGGCATTTCAGATATAGGTGTCGATAGGCATTTCAGATATAGGTGCCGATAGGCATTTCAGATATAGTTGCCGATTGGCATTTTAAAAATAGGTGCCGATAGGCATTTCAGATATAGGTGTCGATAGGCATTTCAGATATAGGTGTCGATAGGCATTTCAGATATAGGTGCCGATAGGCATTTCAGATATAGTTGCCGATTGGCATTTTAAAAATAGGTGCCCATAAGCATTTCAGATATAGAAGCCGATAGGCATTTCATATATAGGTGCCGATAGGCATTCCAGATATGGTTGCCGATAGGCATTTCAAATATAGGTGCTGATAGGCATTTCAAAAATAGGTGTCGATAGGCATTTCAGATATAGGTGTCGATAGGCATTTCAGATATAGGTGTCGATAGGCATTTCAGATATAGGTGTCGATAGGCATTTCAGATATAGGTGTCGATAGGCATTTCAGATATAGGTGTCGATAGGCATTTCAGATATAGGTGTCGATAGGCATTTCAGATATAGGTGTCGATAGGCATTTCAGATATAGGTGTCGATAGGCATTTCAGATATAGGTGCCGATAGGCATTTCAGATATAGTTGCCGATTGGCATTTTAAAAATAGGTGCCGATAGGCATTTCAGATATAGAAGCCGATAGGCATTTCAAATATAGGTGCCGATAGGCATTCCAGATATGGTTGCCGTTAGGCATTTCAAATATAGGTGCTGATAGGCATTTCAGATGTAGTTTCCGATAGGCATTTCAAAAATAGGTGTCGATAGGCATTTGAGATATAGGTGTCGATAGGCATTTCAGATATAGGTGTCGATAGGCATTTCAGATATAGGTGTCGATAGGCATTTCAGATATAGGTGCCGATAGGCATTTCAGATATAGTTGCCGATTGGCATTTTAAAAATAGGTGCCGATAGGCATTTCAGATATAAAAGCCGATAGGCATTTCAAATATAGGTGCCGATAGGCATTCCAGATATGGTTGCCGATAGGCATTTCAAATATAGGTGCTGATAGGCATTTCAGATGTAGTTTCCGATAGGCATTTCAAAAATAGGTGTCGATAGGCATTTCAGATATAGGTGTCGATAGGCATTTCAGATATAGGTGTCGATAGGCATTTCAGATATAGGTGTCGATAGGCATTTCAGATATAGGTGTCGATAGGCATTTCAGATATAGGTATCGATAGGCATTTCAGATATAGGTGCCGATAGGCATTTCAGATATAGTTGCCGATTGGCATTTTAAAAATAGGTGCCGATAGGCATTTCAGATATAGAAGCCGATAGGCATTTCAAATATAGGTGCCGATAGGCATTCCAGATATGGTTGCCGATAGGCATTTCAAATATGGGTGCTGATAGGCATTTCAGATGTAGTTTCCGATAGGCATTTCAAAAATAGGTGTCGATAGGCATTTCAGATATAGGTGTCGATAGGCATTTCAGATATAGGTGTCGATAGGCATTTCAGATATAGGTGTCGATAGGCATTTTAGATATAGGTGTCGATAGGCATTTCAGATATAGGTGACGATAGGCATTTCAGATATAGGTGTCGATAGGCATTTTAGATATAGGTGTCGATAGGCATTTCAGATATAGGTGCCGATAGGCATTTCAGATATAGTTGCCGATTGGCATTTTAAAAATAGGTGCCGATTGGCATTTCAGATGTAGAAGCCGATAGGCATTTCAAATATAGGTGCCGATAGGCATTCCAGATATGGTTGCCGATAGGCATTTCAAATATAGGTGCTGATAGGCATTTCAGATGTAGTTTCCGATAGGCATTTCAAAAATAGGTGTCGATAGGCATTTCAGATATAGGTGTCGATAGGCATTTCAGATATAGGTGTGTATAGGCATTTCAGATATAGGTGTCGATAGGCATTTCAGATATAGGTGTCGATAGGCATTTCAGATATAGGTGCCGATAGGCATTTCAGATATAGTTGCCGATTGGCATTTTAAAAATAGGTGCCGATAGGCATTTCAGATATAGAAGCCGATAGGCATTTCAAATATAGGTGCCGATAGGCATTCCAGATATGGTTGCCGATAGGCATTTCAAATATAGGTGCTGTAGGCATTTCAGATGTAGTTTCCGATAGGCATTTCAAAAATAGGTGTCGATAGGCATTTCAGATATAGGTGTCGATAGGCATTTCAGATATAGGTGTCGATAGGCATTTCAGATATAGGTGTCGATAGGCATTTCAGATATAGGTGTCGATAGGCATTTCAGATATAGGTGTCGATAGGCATTTCAGATATAGGTGTCGATAGGCATTTCAGAATAGGTGTCGATAGGCATTTCAGATATAGGTGTCGTAAGGCATTTCATATATAGGTGCCGATAGGCATTTCAGATATAGTTGCCGATTGGCATTTTAAAAATAGGTGCCGATAGGCATTTCAGATATAGAAGCCGATAGGCATTTCAAATATAGGTGCCGATAGGCATTCCAGATATGGTTGCCGATAGGCATTTCAAATATAAGTGCTGATAGGCATTTCAGATGTAGTTTCCGATAGGCATTTCAAAAATAGGTGTCGATAGGCATTTCAGATATAGGTGTCGATAGGCATTTCAGATATAGGTGTCGATAGGCATTTCAGATATAGGTGTCGATAGGCATTTCAGATATAGGTGTCGATAGGCATTTCAGATATAGGTATCGATAGGCATTTCAGATATAGGTGCCGATAGGCATTTCAGATATAGTTGCCGATTGGCATTTTAAAAATAGGTGCCGATAGGCATTTCAGATATAGAAGCCGATAGGCATTTCAAATATAGGTGCCGATAGGCATTCCAGATATGGTTGCCGATAGGCATTTCAAATATGGGTGCTGATAGGCATTTCAGATGTAGTTTCCGATAGGCATTTCAAAAATAGTTGTCGATAGGCATTTCAGATATAGGTGTCGATAGGCATTTCAGATATAGGTGTCGATAGGCATTTCAGATATAGGTATCGATAGGCATTTCAGATAAAGGTGTCGATAGGCATTTCAGATATAGGTGTCGATAGGCATTTCAGATATAGGTGTCGATAGGCATTTCAGATATAGGTGTCGATAGGCATTTCAGATATAGGTGCCGATAGGCATTTCAGATATAGTTGCCGATTGGCATTTTAAAAATAGGTGCCCATAAGCATTTCAGATATAGAAGCCGATAGGCATTTCAAATATAGGTGCCGATAGGCATTCCAGATATATTTGCCGATAGGCATTTCAAATATAGGTGCTGATAGGCATTTCAGATGTAGGTGTCGATAGGCATTTCAGATATAGGTGTCGATAGGCATTTCAGATATAGGTGTCGATAGGCATTTCAGATATAGGTGTCGATAGGCATTTTAGATATAGGTGTCGATAGGCATTTCAGATATAGGTGTCGATAGGCATTTCAGATATAGGTGTCGATAGGCATTTCAGATATAGGTGCCGATAGGCATTTCAGATATAGTTGCCGATTGGCATTTTAAAAATAGGTGCCGATTGGCATTTCAGATGTAGAAGCCGATAGGCATTTCAAATATAGGTGCCGATAGGCATTCCAGATATGGTTGCCGATAGGCATTTCAAATATAGGTGCTGATAGGCATTTCAGATGTAGTTTCCGATAGGCATTTCAAAAATAGGTGTCGATAGGCATTTCAGATATAGGTGTCGATAGGCATTTCAGATATAGGTGTGTATAGGCATTTCAGATATAGGTGTCGATAGGCATTTCAGATATAGGTGTCGATAGGCATTTCAGATATAGGTGCCGATAGGCATTTCAGATATAGTTGCCGATTGGCATTTTAAAAATAGGTGCCGATAGGCATTTCAGATATAGAAGCCGATAGGCATTTCAAATATAGGTGCCGATAGGCATTCCAGATATGGTTGCCGATAGGCATTTCAAATATAGGTGCTGTAGGCATTTCAGATGTAGTTTCCGATAGGCATTTCAAAAATAGGTGTCGATAGGCATTTCAGATATAGGTGTCGATAGGCATTTCAGATATAGGTGTCGATAGGCATTTCAGATATAGGTGTCGATAGGCATTTCAGATATAGGTGTCGATAGGCATTTCAGATATAGGTGTCGATAGGCATTTCAGATATAGGTGTCGATAGGCATTTCAGAATAGGTGTCGATAGGCATTTCAGATATAGGTGTCGTAAGGCATTTCATATATAGGTGCCGATAGGCATTTCAGATATAGTTGCCGATTGGCATTTTAAAAATAGGTGCCGATAGGCATTTCAGATATAGAAGCCGATAGGCATTTCAAATATAGGTGCCGATAGGCATTCCAGATATGGTTGCCGATAGGCATTTCAAATATAAGTGCTGATAGGCATTTCAGATGTAGTTTCCGATAGGCATTTCAAAAATAGGTGTCGATAGGCATTTCAGATATAGGTGTCGATAGGCATTTCAGATATAGGTGTCGATAGGCATTTCAGATATAGGTGTCGATAGGCATTTCAGATATAGGTGTCGATAGGCATTTCAGATATAGGTATCGATAGGCATTTCAGATATAGGTGCCGATAGGCATTTCAGATATAGTTGCCGATTGGCATTTTAAAAATAGGTGCCGATAGGCATTTCAGATATAGAAGCCGATAGGCATTTCAAATATAGGTGCCGATAGGCATTCCAGATATGGTTGCCGATAGGCATTTCAAATATGGGTGCTGATAGGCATTTCAGATGTAGTTTCCGATAGGCATTTCAAAAATAGTTGTCGATAGGCATTTCAGATATAGGTGTCGATAGGCATTTCAGATATAGGTGTCGATAGGCATTTCAGATATAGGTATCGATAGGCATTTCAGATAAAGGTGTCGATAGGCATTTCAGATATAGGTGTCGATAGGCATTTCAGATATAGGTGTCGATAGGCATTTCAGATATAGGTGTCGATAGGCATTTCAGATATAGGTGCCGATAGGCATTTCAGATATAGTTGCCGATTGGCATTTTAAAAATAGGTGCCCATAAGCATTTCAGATATAGAAGCCGATAGGCATTTCAAATATAGGTGCCGATAGGCATTCCAGATATATTTGCCGATAGGCATTTCAAATATAGGTGCTGATAGGCATTTCAGATGTAGGTGTCGATAGGCATTTCAGATATAGGTGTCGATAGGCATTTCAGATATAGGTGTCGATAGGCATTTCAGATATAGGTGTCGATTGGCATTTTAGATATAGGTGTCGATAGGCATTTCAGATATAGGTGTCGATAGGCATTTCAGATATAGGTGTCGATAGGCATTTCAGATATAGGTGCCGATAGGCATTTCAGATATAGTTGCCGATTGGCATTTTAAAAATAGGTGCCGATAGGCATTTCAGATATAGAAGCCGATGGGCATTTCAAATATAGGTCCCGATAGGCATTCCAGATATGGTTGCCGATAGGCATTTCAAATATAGGTGCTGATAGGCATTTCAGATGTAGTTTCCGATAGGCATTTCAAAAATAGGTGTCGATAGGCATTTCAGATATAGGTGTCGATAGGCATTTCAGATATAGGTGTCGATAGGCATTTCAGATATAGGTGTCGATAGGCATTTCAGATATAGGTGTCGATAGGCATTTCAGATATAGGTGTCGATAGGCATTTCAGATATAGGTGTCGATAGGCATTTCAGATATAGGTGTCGATAGGCATTTCAGATATAGGTGTCGATAGGCATTTCAGATATAGGTGCCGATAGGCATTTCAGATATAGTTGCCGATTGGCATTTTAAAAATAGGTGCCGATAGGCATTTCAGATATAGAAGCCGATAGGCATTTCAAATATAGGTGCCGATAGGCATTCCAGATATGGTTGCCGATAGGCATTTAAAATATAGGTGCAGATAGGCATTTCAGATGTAGTTTCCGATAGGCATTTCAAAAATAGGTGTCGATAGGCATTTCAGATATAGGTGTCGATAGGCATTTCAGATATAGGTGTCGATAGGCATTTCAGATAAAGGTGTCGATAGGCATTTCAGATATAGGTGTCGATAGGCATTTCAGATATAGGTGTCGATAGGCATTTCAGATATAGGTGTCGATAGGCATTTCAGATATAGGTGCCGATAGGCATTTCAGATATAGTTGCCGATTGGCATTTTAAAAATAGGTGCCGATAGGCATTTCAGATATAGAAGCCGATAGGCATTTCAAATATAGGTGTCGATAGGCATTTCAGATATAGGTGCCGATAGGCATTTCAGATATAGTTGCCGATTGGCATTTGAAAAATAGGTGCCGATAGGCATTTCAGATATAGAAGCCGATAGGCATTTCAAATATAGGTGCCGATAGGCATTCCAGATATGGTTGCCGATAGGCATTTCAAATATAGGTGCTGATAGGCATTTCAGATGTACTTTCCGATAGGCATTTCAAAAATAGGTGTCGATAGGCATTTCAGATATAGGTGTCGATAGGCATTTCAGATATAGGTGTCGATAGGCATTTCAGATATAGGTGTCGATAGGCATTTCAGATATAGGTGTCGATAGGCATTTCAGATATAGGTGTCGATAGGCATTTCAGATATAGGTGTCGATAGGCATTTCAGATATAGGTGTCGATAGGCATTTCAGATATAGGTGCCGATAGGCATTTCAGATATAGTTGCCGATTGGCATTTTAAAAATAGGTGCCGATAGGCATTTCAGATATAGAAGCCGATAGGCATTTCAAATATAGGTGCCGATAGGCATTCCAGATATGGTTGCCGATAGGCATTTCAAATATAGGTGCTGATAGGCATTTCGGAGGTAGTTTCCGATAGGCATTTCAAAAATAGGTGTCGATAGGCATTTCAGATATAGGTGTCGATAGGCATTTCAGATATAGGTGTCGATAGGCATTTCAGATATAGGTGTCGATAGGCATTTCAGATATAGGTGTCGATAGGCATTTCAGATATAGGTGTCGATAGGCATTTCAGATATAGGTGTCGATAGGCATTTCAGATATAGGTGTCGATAGGCATTTCAGATATAGGTGTCGATAGGCATTTCAGATATAGGTGCCGATAGGCATTTCAGATATAGTTGCCGATTGGCATTTTAAAAATAGGTGCCGATAGGCATTTCAGATATAGAAGCCGATAGGCATTTCAAATATAGGTGCCGATAGGCATTCCAGATATGGTTTCCGATAGGCATTTCAAATATAGGTGCTGATAGGCATTTCAGATGTAGTTTCCGATAGGCATTTCAAAAATAGGTGTCGATAGGCATTTCAGATATAGGTGTCGATAGGCATTTCAGATATAGGTGTCGATAGGCATTTCAGATATAGGTGTCGATAGGCATTTCAGATATAGGTGTCGATAGGGATTTCAGATATAGGTGTCGATAGGCATTTCAGATATAGGTGTCGATAGGCATTTCAGATATAGGTGTCGATAGGCATTTCAGATATAGGTGTCGATAGGCATTTCAGATATAGGTGCCGATAGGCATTTCAGATATAGTTGCCGATTGGCATTTTAAAAATAGGTGCCGATAGGCATTTCAGATATAGAAGCCGATAGGCATTTCAAATATAGGTGCCGATAGGCATTCCAGATATGGTTGCTGATAGGCATTTCAAATATAGGTGCTGATAGGCATTTCAGATGTTGTTTCCGATAGGCATTTCAAAAATAGGTGTCGATAGGTATTTCAGACATAGGTGTCGATAGGCATTTCAGATATAGGTGTCGATAGGCATTTCAGATATAGGTGTCGATAGGCATTTCAGATATAGGTGCCGATAGGCATTTCAGATATAGAAGCCGATAGGCATTTCAAATATAGGTGCCGATAGGCATTCCCGATATGGTTGCCGATAGGCATTTCAAATATAGGTGCTGATAGGCATTTCAGATGTAGTTTCCGATAAGCATTTCAAAAATAGGTGTCGATAGGCATTTCAGACATAGGTGTCGATAGGCATTTCAGATATAGGTGTCGATAGGCATTTCAGATATAGGTGTCGATAGGCCTTTCAGATATAGGTGTCGATAGGCATTTCAGATATAGGTGTCGATAGGCATTTCAGATATAGGTGTCGATAGGCATTTCAGATATAGGTGTCGATAGGCATTTCAGATATAGGTGCCGATAGGCATTTCAGATATAGTTGCCGATTGGCATTTTAAAAATAGGTGCCGATAGGCATTTCAGATATAGAAGCCGATAGGCATTTCAAATATAGGTGCCGATAGGCATTCCAGATATGGTTGCCGATAGGCATTTAAAATATAGGTGCAGATAGGCATTTCAGATGTAGTTTCCGATAGGCATTTCAAAAATAGGTGTCGATAGGCATTTCAGATATAGGTGTCGATAGGCATTTCAGATATAGGTGTCGATAGGCATATCAGATATAGGTGTCGATAGGCATTTCAGATATAGGTGTCGATAGGCATTTCAGATATAGGTGTCGATAGGCATTTCAGATATAGGTGTCGATAGGCATTTCAGATATTGGTGTCGATAGGCATTTCAGATATAGGTGCCGATAGGCATTTCAGATATAGTTGCCGATTGGCATTTTAAAAATAGGTGCCGATAGGCATTTCAGATATAGAAGCCGATAGGCATTTCAAATATAGGTGCCGATAGGCATTCCAGATATGGTTGCCGATAGGCATTTCAAATATAGGTGCAGATAGGCATTTCAGATGTAGTTTCCGATAGGCATTTCAAAAATAGGTGTCGATAGGCATTTCAGATATAGGTGTCGATAGGCATTTCAGATATAGGTGTCGATAGGCATTTCAGATATAGGTGTCGATAGGCATTTCAGATATAGGTGTCGATAGGTATTTCAGATATAGGTGTCGATAGGCATTTCAGATATAGGTGTCGATAGGCATTTCAGATATAGGTGTCGATAGGCATTTCAGATATAGGTGCCGATAGGCATTTCAGATATATTTGCCGATTGGCATTTTAAAAATAGGTGCCGATAGGCATTTCAGATATAGAAGCCGATAGGCATTTCAAATATAGGTGCCGATAGGCATTCCAGATATGGTTGCCGATAGGCATTTCAAATATAGGTGCTGATAGGCATTTCAGATGTAGTTTCCGATAGGCATTTCAAAAATAGGTGTCGATAGGCATTTCAGATATAGGTGTCGATAGGCATTTCAGATATAGGTGTCGATAGGCATTTCAGATATAGGTGTCGATAGGCATTTCAGATATAGGTGTCGATAGGCATTTCAGATATATGTGCCGTTAGGCATTTCAGATATAGTTGCTGATTGGCATTTTAAAAATAAGTGCCGATAGGAATTTCAGATATAGAAGCCGATAGGCATTTCAAATATAGGTGCCGATAGGCATTCCAGATATGGTTGCCGATAGGCATTTCAAATATAGGTGCTGATAGGCATTTCAGATGTAGTTTCCGATAGGCATTTCAAAAATAGGTGTCGATAGGCATTTCAGATATAGGTGTCGATAGGCATTTCAGATATAGGTGTCGATAGGCATTTCAGATATAGGTGTCGATAGGCATTTCAGATATAGGTGTCGATAGGCATTTTAGATATAGGTGTCGATAGGCATTTCAGATATAGGTGTCGATAGTCATTTCAGATATAGGTGTTGATAGGCATTTCAGATATAGGTGTCGATAGGCATTTCAGATATAGGTGCCGATAGGCATTTCAGATATAGTTGCCGATTGGCATTTTAAAAATAGGTGCCGATAGGCATTTTAGATGTAGAAGCCGATAGGCATTTCAAATATAGGTGCCGAAAGGCATTCCAGATATGGTTGCCAATAGGCATTTCAAATATAGGTGCTGATAGGCATTTCAGATGTAGTTTCCGATAGGCATTTCAAAAATAGGTGTCGATAGGCATTTCAGATATAGGTGTCGATAGGCATTTCAGATATAGGTGTCGATAGGCATTTCAGATATAGGTGTCGATAGGCATTTCAGATATAGGTGTCGATAGGTATTTCAGATATAGGTGTCGATAGGCATTTCAGATATAGGTGTCGATAGGCATTTCAGATATAGGTGTCGATAGGCATTTCAGATATAGGTGCCGATAGGCATTTCAGATATATTTGCCGATTGGCATTTTAAAAATAGGTGCCGATAGGCATTTCAGATATAGAAGCCGATAGGCATTTCAAATATAGGTGCCGATAGGCATTCCAGATATGGTTGCCGATAGGCATTTCAAATATAGGTGCAGATAGGCATTTCAGATGTAGTTTCCGATAGGCATTTCAAAAATAGGTGTCGATAGGCATTTCAGATATAGGTGTCGATAGGCATTTCAGATATAGGTGTCGATAGGCATTTCAGATATAGGTCTCGATAGGCATTTCAGATATAGGTGCCGATAGGCATTTCAGATATAGTTGCCGATTGGCCTTTTAAAAATAGGTGCCGATAGGCATTTCAGATATAGAAGCCGATAGGCATTTCAAATATAGGTGCCGATAGGCATTCCAGATATGGTTGCCGATAGGCATTTTAAATATAGGTGCTGATAGGCATTTCAGATGTAGTTTCCGATAGGCATTTCAAAAATAGGTGTCGATAGGCATTTCAGATATAGGTGTCGATAGGCATTTCAGATATAGGTGTCGATAGGCATTTCAGATATAGGTGTCGATAGGCATTTCTGATATAGGTGTCGATAGGCATTTCAGATATAGGTGCCGATAGGCATTTCAGATATATTTGCCGATTGGCATTTTAAAAATAGGTGCCGATAGGCATTTCAGATATAGAAGCCGATAGGCATTTCAAATATAGGTGCCGATAGGCATTCCAGATATGGTTGCCGATAGGCATTTCAAATATAGGTGCTGATAGGCATTTCAGATGTAGTTTCCGATAGGCATTTCAAAAATAGGTGTCGATAGGCATTTCAGATATAGGTGTCGATAGGCATTTCAGATATAGGTGTCGATAGGCATTTCAGATATAGGTCTCGATAGGCATTTCAGATATAGGTGCCGATAGGCATTTCAGATATAGTTGCCGATTGGCCTTTTAAAAATAGGTGCCGATAGGCATTTCAGATATAGAAGCCGATAGGCATTTCAAATATAGGTGCCGATAGGCATTCCAGATATGGTTGCCGATAGGCATTTCAAATATAGGTGCTGATAGGCATTTCAGATGTAGTTTCCGATAGGCATTTCAAAAATAGGTGTCGATAGGCATTTCAGATATAGGTGTCGATAGGCATTTCAGATATAGGTGTCGATAGGCATTTCAGATATAGGTGTCGATAGGCATTTCTGATATAGGTGTCGATAGGCATTTCAGATATAGGTGCCGATAGGCATTTCAGATATAGTTGCCGATTGGCATTTTAAAAATTGGTGCCGATAGGCATTTCAGATATAGAAGCCGATAGGCATTTCAAATATAGGTGCCGATAGGCATTCCAGATATGGTTGCCGATAGGCATTTCAAATATAGGTGCTGTTAGGCATTTCAGATGTAGTTTCCGATAGGCATTTCAAAAATAGGTGTCGATAGGCATTTCAGATATAGGTGTCGATAGGCATTTCAGATATAGGTGTCGATAGGCATTTTAGATTTAGGTGTCGATAGGCATTTCAGATATAGGTGTCGATAGGCATTTCAGATATAGGTGTCGATAGGCATTTCAGATATAGGTGTCGATAGGCATTTCAGATATAGGTGCCGATAGGCATTTCAGATATAGTTGCCGATTGGCATTTTAAAAATAGGTGCCGATAGGCATTTCAGATATAGAAGCCGATAGGCATTTCAAATATAGGTGCCGATAGGCATTCCAGATATGGTTGCCGATAGGCATTTCAAATATAGGTGCTGATAGGCATTTCAGATGTAGTTTCCGATAGGCATTTCAAAAATAGGTGTCGATAGGCATTTCAGATATAGGTGTCGATAGGCATTTCAGATATAGGTGTCGATAGGCATTTTAGATATAGGTGTCGATAGGCATTTCAGATAAAGGTGTCGATAGACATTTCAGATATAGGTGTCGATAGGCATTTCAGATATAGGTGTCGATAGGCATTTCAGATATAGGTGTCGATAGGCATTTCAGATATAGGTGCCGATAGGCATTTCAGATATAGTTGCCGATTGGCATTTTAAAAATAGGTGCCGATAGGCATTTTAGATATAGAAGCCGATAGGCATTTCAAATATAGGTGCCGATAGGCATTCCAGATATGGTTGCCGATAGGCATTTCAAATATAGGTGCTGATAGGCATTTCAGATATAGTTCCCGATAGGCATTTCAAAAATAGGTGTCGATAGGCATTTCAGATATAGGTGTCGATAGGCATTTCAGATATAGGTGTCGATAGGCATATCAGATATAGGTGTCGATAGGCATTTCAGATATAGGTGTCGATATACATTTCAGATATAGGTGTCGATAGGCATTTCAGATATAGGTGTCGATAGGCATTTCAGATATAGGTGTCGATAGGCATTTCAGATATAGGTGCCGATAGGCATTTCAGATATAGTTAACGATTGGCATTTTAAAAATAGGTGCCGATAGGCATTTCAGATATAGAAGCCGATAGGCATTTCAAATATAGGTGCCGATAGGCATTCCAGATATGGTTGCCGATAGGCATTTCAAATATAGGTGTCGATAGGCATTTCAGATATAGGTGTCGATAGGCATTTCAGATATAGGTGTCGATAGGCATTTCAGATATAGGTGTCGGTAGGCATTTCAGATCAAGGTGTCGATAGGCATTTCAGATATAGGTGTCGATAGGCATTTCAGATATAGGTGTCGATAGGCATTTCAGATATAGGTGTCGATAGGCATTTCAGATATAGGTGTCGATAGGCATTTCAGATATAGGTGTCGATAGGCATTTCAGATATAGGTGCCGATAGGCATTTCAGATATAGTTGCCGATTGGCATTTTAAAAATAGGTGCCGATAGGCATTTCAGATATAGAAGCCGATAGGCATTTCAAATATAGGTGCCGATAGGCATTCCAGATAAGGTTGCCGATAGGCATTTCAAATATAGGTGCTGATAGGCATTTCAGATGTAGTTTCCGATAGGCATTTCAAAAATAGGTGTCGATAGGCATTTCAGATATAGGTGTCGATAGGCATTTCAGATATAGGTGTCGATAGGCATTTCAGATATAGGGGTCGATAGGCATTTCAGATATAGGTGTCGATAGGCATTTCAGATATAGGTGTCGATAGGCATTTCAGATATAGGTGTCGATAGGCATTTCAGATATAGGTGTCGATAGGCATTTCAGATATAGGTGTCGATAGGCATTTCAGATATAGGTGCCGATAGGCATTTCAGATATAGTTGCCGATTGGCATTTTAAAAATAGGTGCCGATAGGCATTTCAGATATAGAAGCCGATAGGCATTTCAAATATAGGTGCCGATAGGCATTCCAGATATGGTTGCCGATAGGCATTTCAAATATAGGTGCTGATAGGCATTTCAGATGTAGTTTCCGATAGGCATTTCAAAAATAGGTGTTGATAGACATTTCAGATATAGGTGTCGATAGGCATTTCAGATATAGGTGTCGATAGGCATTTCAGATATAGGTGTCGATAGGCATTTCAGATATAGGTGTCGATAGGCATTTCAGATATAGGTGTCGATAGGCATTTCAGTTATAGGTGTCGATAGGCATTTCAGATATAGGTGTCGATAGGCATTTCAGATATAGGTGCCGATAGGCATTTCAGATATAGTTGCCGATTGGCATTTTAAAAATAGGTGCCGATAGGCAGTTCAGATATAGAAGCCGATAGGCATTTTAAATATAGGTGCCGATAGGCATTCCAGATATGGTTGCCGATAGGCATTTCAAATATAGGTGCTGATAGGCATTTCAGATGTAGTTTCCGATAGGCATTTCAAAAATAGGTGTCGATAGGCATTTCAGATATAGGTGTCGATAGGCATTTCAGATATAGGTGTCGATAGGCATTTCAGATATAGGTGTCGATAGGCATTTCAGATATAGGTGTTGATAGGCATTTCAGATATAGGTGTCGATAGGCATTTCAGATATAGGTGTCGATAGGCATTTCAGATATAGGTGTCGATAGGCATTTCAGATATAGGTGTCGATAGGCATTTCAGATATAGGTGCCGATAGGCATTTCAGATATAGTTGCCGATTGGCATTTTAAAAATAGGTGCCGATAGGCATTTCAGATATAGAAGCCGATAGGCATTTCAAATATAGGTGCCGATAGGCATTCCAGATATGGTTGCCGATAGGCATTTCAAATATAGGTGCTGATAGGCATTTCAGATATAGTTCCCGATAGGCATTTCAAAAATAGGTGTCGATAGGCATTTCAGATATAGGTGTCGATAGGCATTTCAGATATAGGTGTCGATAGGCATATCAGATATAGGTGTCGATAGGCATTTCAGATATAGGTGTCGATATACATTTCAAATATAGGTGTCGATAGGCATTTCAGATATAGGTGTCGATAGGCATTTCAGATATAGGTGTCGATAGGCATTTCAGATAAAGGTGCCGATAGGCATTTCAGATATAGTTAACGATTGGCATTTTAAAAATAGGTGCCGATAGGCATTTCAGATATAGAAGCCGATAGGCATTTCAAATATAGGTGCCGATAGGCATTCCAGATATGGTTGCCGATAGGCATTTCAAATATAGGTGTCGATAGGCATTTCAGATATAGGTGTCGATAGGCATTTCAGATATAGGTGTCGATAGGCATTTCAGATATAAGTGTCGATAGGCATTTCAGATAAAGGTGTCGATAGGCATTTCAGATATAGGTGTCGATAGGCATTTCAGATATAGGTGTCGATAGGCATTTCAGATATAGGTGTCGATAGGCATTTCAGATATAGGTGTCGATAGGCATTTCAGATATAGGTGTCGATAGGCATTTCAGATATAGGTGTCGATAGGCATTTCAGATAAAGGTGTCGATAGGCATTTCAGATATAGGTGTCGATAGGCATTTCAGATATAGGTGTCGATAGGCATTTCAGATATAGGTGTCGATAGGCATTTCAGATATAGGTGCCGATAGGCATTTCAGATATAGTTGCCGATTGGCATTTTAAAAATAGGTGCCGATAGGCATTTCAGATATAGAAGCCGATAGGCATTTCAAATATAGGTGTCGATAGGCATTTCAGATATAGGTGCCGATAGGCATTTCAGATATAGTTGCCGATTGGCATTTTAAAAATAGGTGCCGATAGGCATTTCAGATATAGAAGCCGATAGGCATTTCAAATATAGGTGCCGATAGGCATTCCAGATATGGTTGCCGATAGGCATTTCAAATATAGGTGCTGATAGGCATTTCAGATGTACTTTCCGATAGGCATTTCAAAAATAGGTGTCGATAGGCATTTCAGATATAGGTGTCGATAGGCATTTCAGATATAGGTGTCGATAGGCATTTCAGATATAGGTGTCGATAGGCATTTCAGATATAGGTGTCGATAGGCATTTCAGATATAGGTGTCGATAGGCATTTCAGATATAGGTGTCGATAGGCATTTCAGATATAGGTGTCGATAGGCATTTCAGATATAGGTGCCGATAGGCATTTCAGATATAGTTGCCGATTGGCATTTTAAAAATAGGTGCCGATAGGCATTTCAGATATAGAAGCCGATAGGCATTTCAAATATAGGTGCCGATAGGCATTCCAGATATGGTTGCCGATAGGCATTTCAAATATAGGTGCTGATAGGCATTTCAGAGGTAGTTTCCGATAGGCATTTCAAAAATAGGTGTCGATAGGCATTTCAGATATAGGTGTCGATAGGCATTTCAGATATAGGTGTCGATAGGCATTTCAGATATAGGTGTCGATAGGCATTTCAGATATAGGTGTCGATAGGCATTTCAGATATAGGTGTCGATAGGCATTTCAGATATAGGTGTCGATAGGCATTTCAGATATAGGTGTCGATAGGCATTTTAGATATAGGTGTCGATAGGCATTTCAGATATAGGTGCCGATAGGCATTTCAGATATAGTTGCCGATTGGCATTTTAAAAATAGGTGCCGATAGGCATTTCAGATATAGAAGCCGATAGGCATTTCAAATATAGGTGCCGATAGGCATTCCAGATATGGTTCCCGATAGGCATTTCAAATATAGGTGCTGATAGGCATTTCAGATGTAGTTTCCGATAGGCATTTCAAAAATAGGTGTCGATAGGCATTTCAGATATAGGTGTCGATAGGCATTTCAGATATAGGTGTCGATAGGCATTTCAGATATAGGTGTCGATAGGCATTTCAGATATAGGTGTCGATAGGGATTTCAGATATAGGTGTCGATAGGCATTTCAGATATAGGTGTCGATAGGCATTTCAGATATAGGTGTCGATAGGCATTTCAGATATAGGTGTCGATAGGCATTTCAGATATAGGTGTCGATAGGCATTTCAGATATAGGTGTCGATAGGCATTTCAGATATAGGTGCCGATAGGCATTTCAGATATAGTTGCCGATTGGCATTTTAAAAATAGGTGCCGATAGGCATTTCAGATATAGAAGCCGATAGGCATTTCAAATATAGGTGCCGATAGGCATTCCAGATATGGTTGCCGATAGGCATTTCAAATATAGGTGCTGATAGGCATTTCAGATGTAGTTTCCGATAGGCATTTCAAAAATAGGTGTCGATAGGTATTTCAGATATAGGTGTCGATAGGCATTTCAGATATAGGTGTCGATAGGCATTTCAGATATAGGTGTCGATAGGCATTTCAGATATAGGTGTCGATAGGCATTTCAGATATAGGTGTCAATACGCATTTCAGATATAGGTGCCGATAGGCATTTCAGATATAGAAGCCGATAGGCATTTCAAATATAGGTGCCGATAGGCATTCCCGATATGGTTGCCGATAGGCATTTCAAATATAAGTGCTGATAGGCATTTCAGATGTAGTTTCCGATAAGCATTTCAAAAATAGGTGTCGATAGGCATTTCAGATATAGGTGTCGATAGGCATTTCAGATATAGGTGTCGATAGGCATTTCAGATATAGGTGTCGATAGGCCTTTCAGATATAGGTGTCGATAGGCATTTCAGATATAGGTGTCGATAGGCATTTCAGATATAGGTGTCGATAGGCATTTCAGATATAGGTGTCGATAGGCATTTCAGATATAGGTGCCGATAGGCATTTCAGATATAGTTGCCGATTGGCATTTTAAAAATAGGTGCCGATAGGCATTTCAGATATAGAAGCCGATAGGCATTTCAAATATAGGTGCCGATAGGCATTCCAGATATGGTTGCCGATAGGCATTTAAAATATAGGTGCAGATAGGCATTTCAGAAGTAGTTTCCGATAGGCATTTCAAAAATAGGTGTCGATAGGCATTTCAGATATAGGTGTCGATAGGCATTTCAGATATAGGTGTCGATAGGCATATCAGATATAGGTGTCGATAGGCATTTCAGATATAGGTGTCGATAGGCATTTCAGATATAGGTGTCGATAGGCATTTCAGATATAGGTGTCGATAGGCATTTCAGATATTGGTGTCGATAGGCATTTCAGATATAGGTGCCGATAGGCATTTCAGATATAGTTGCCGATTGGCATTTTAAAAATAGGTGCCGATAGGCATTTCAGATATAGAAGCCGATAGGCATTTCAAATATAGGTGCCGATAGGCATTCCAGATATGGTTGCCGATAGGCATTTCAAATATAGGTGCAGATAGGCATTTCAGATGTAGTTTCCGATAGGCATTTCAAAAATAGGTGTCGATAGGCATTTCAGATATAGGTGTCGATAGGCATTTCAGATATAGGTGTCGATAGGCATTTCAGATATAGGTGTCGATAGGCATTTCAGATATAGGTGTCGATAGGCATTTCAGATATAGGTGTCAATAGGCATTTCAGATATAGGTGCCGATAGGCATTTCAGATATAGTTGCCGATTGGCATTTTAAAAATAGGTGCCGATAGGCATTTCAGATATAGAAGCCGATAGGCATTTCAAATATAGGTGCCGATAGGCATTCCAGATATGGTTGCCGATAGGCATTTCAAATATAGGTGCTGATAGGCATTTCAGATGTAGTTTCCGATAGGCATTTCAAAAATAGGTGTCGATAGGCATTTCAGATATAGGTGTCGATAGGCATTTCAGATATAGGTGTCGATAGGCATTTCAGATATAGGTGTCGATAGGCATTTCAGATATAGGTGTCGATAGGCATTTCAGATATAGGTGTCGATAGGCATTTCAGATATAGGTGTCGATAGGCATTTCAGATATAGGTGTCGATAGGCATTTCAGATATAGGTGTCGATAGGCATTTCAGATATAGGTGCCGATAGGCATTTCAGATATAGTTGCCGATTGGCATTTTAAAAATAGGTGCCGATAGGCATTTCAGATATAGAAGCCGATAGGCATTTCAAATATAGGTGCCGATAGGCATTCCAGATATGGTTGCCGATAGGCATTTCAAATATAGGTGCTGATAGGCATTTCAGATGTAGTTTCCGATAGGCATTTCAAAAATAGGTGTCGATAGGCATTTGAGATATAGGTGTCGATAGGCATTTCAGATATAGGTGTCGATAGGCATTTCAGATATAGGTGTCGATAAGCATTTCAGATATAGGTGCCGATAGGCATTTCAGATATAGTTGCCGAATGGCATTTTAAAAATAGGTGCCTATAGGCATTCCAGATATAAAAGCCTATAGGCATTTCAAATATAGGTGCCGATAGGCATTCCAGATATGGTTGCCGATAGGCATTTCAAATATAGGTGCTGATAGGCATTTCAGATGTAGTTTCCGATAGGCATTTCAAAAATAGGTGTCGATAGGCATTTCAGATATAGGTGTCGATAGGCATTTCAGATATAGGTGTCGATAGGCATTTCAGATATAGGTGTCGATAGGCATTTCAGATATAGGTGTCGATAGGCATTTCAGATATAGGTGTCGATAGGCATTTCAGATATAGGTGCCGATAGGCATTTCAGATATAGTTGCCGATTGGCATTTTAAAAATAGGTGCCGATAGGCATTTCAGATATAGAAGCCGATAGGCATTTCAAATATAGGTGCCGATAGGCATTCCAGATATGGTTGCCGATAGGCATTTCAAATATAGGTGCTGATAGGCATTTCAGATGTAGTTTCCGATAGGCATTTCAAAAATAGGTGTCGATAGGCATTTCAGATATAGGTGTCGATAGGCATTTCAGATATAGGTGTCGATAGGCATTTCAGATATAGGTGTCGATAGGCATTTCAGATATAGGTGTCGATAGGCATTTCAGATATAGGTGTCGATAGGCATTTCAGATATAGGTGTCGATAGGCATTTCAGATATAGGTGTCGATAGGCATTTCAGATATAGGTGCCGATAGGCATTTCAGATATAGTTGCCGATTGGCATTTTAAAAATAGGTGCCGATAGGCATTTCAGATATAGGAGCCGATGGGCATTTCAAATATAGGTGCCGATAGGCATTCCAGATATGGTTGCCGATAGGCATTTTAAATATAGGTGCTGATAGGCATTTCAGATGTAGTTTCCGATAGGCATTTCAAAAATAGGTGTCGATAGGCATTTCAGATGTAGGTGTCGATAGGCATTTCAGATATAGGTGTCGATAGGCATTTCAGATATAGGTGTCGATAGGCATTTCAGATATAGGTGTCGATAGGCATTTCAGATATAGGTGTCGATAGGCATTTCAGATATAGGTGTCGATAGGCATTTCAGATATAGGTGTCGATAGGCATTTCAGATATAGGTGTCGATAGGCATTTCAGATATAGGTGCCGATAGGCATTTCAGATATAGTTGCCGATTGGCATTTTAAAAATAGGTGCCGATAGGCATTTCAGATATAGAAGCCGATAGGCATTTCAAATATAGGTGCCGATAGGCATTTTAGATATGGTTGCCGATAGGCATTTCAAATATAGGTGCTGATAGGCATTTCAGCTGTAGTTTCCGATAGGCATTTCAAAAATAGGTGTCGATAGGCATTTCAGATATAGGTGTCGATAGGCATTTCAGATATAGGTGTCGATAGGCATTTCAGATATAGGTGTCGATAGGCATTTCAGATATAGGTGTCGATAGGCATTTCAGATATAGGTGTCGATAGGCATTTCAGATATAGGTGTCGATAGGCATTTCAGATATAGGTGCCGATAGGCATTTCAGATATAGTTGCCGATTGGCATTTTAAAAATAGGTGCCGATAGGCATTTCAGATATAGAAGCCGATAGGCATTTCAAATATAGGTGCCGATAGGCATTCCAGATATGGTTGCCGATAGGCATTTCAAATATAGGTGCTGATAGACATTTCAGATGTAGTTTCCGATAGGCATTTCAAAAATAGGTGTCGATAGGCATTTCAGATATAGGTGTCGATAGGCATTTCAGATATAGGTGTCGATAGGCATTTCAGATATAGGTGTCGATAGGCATTTCAGATATAGGTGTCGATAGGCATTTCAGATATAGGTGTCGATAGGCATTTAAGATATAGGTGTCGATAGGCATTTCAGATATAGGTGTCGATAGGCATTTCAGATATAGGTGTCGATAGGCATTTCAGATATAGGTGCCGATAGGCATTTCAGATATAGTTGCCGATTGGTATTTTAAAAATAGGTGCCGATAGGCATTTCAGATATAGAAGCCGATAGGCATTTCAAATATAGGTGCCGATAGGCATTCCAGATATGGTTGCCGATAGGCATTTCAAATATAGGTGCTGATAGGCATTTCAAAAATAGGTGTCGATAGGCATTTCAGATATAGGTGTCGATAGGCATTTCAGATATAGGTGTCGATAGGCATTTCAGATATAGGTGTCGATAGGCATTTCAGATATAGGTGTCGATAGGCATTTCAGATATAGGTGTCGATAGGCATTTCAGATATAGGTGTCGATAGGCATTTCAGATATAGGTGTCGATAGGCATTTCAGATATAGGTGTCGATAGGCATTTCAGATATAGGTGTCGATAGGCATTTCAGATATAGGTGTCGATAGGCATTTCAGATATAGGTGTCGATAGGCATTTCAGATATAGGTGTCGATAGGCATTTCAGATATAGGTGTCGATAGGCATTTCAGATATAGGTGTCGATAGGCATATCAGATATAGGTGTCGATAGGCATTTCAGATATAGGTGTCGATAGGCATTTCAGATATAGGTGCCGATAGGCATTTCAGATATAGAAGCCGATAGGCATTTCAAATATATGTGCCGATAGGCATTCCAGATATGGTTGCCGATAGGCATTTCAAATATAGGTGCTGATAGGCATTTCAGATGTAGTTTCCGATAAGCATTTCAAAAATAGGTGTCGATAGGCATTTCAGATATAGGTGTCGATAGGCATTTCAGATATAGGTGTCGATAGGCATTTCAGATATAGGTGTCGATAGGCCTTTCAGATATAGGTGTCGATAGGCATTTCAGATATAGGTGTCGATAGGCATTTCAGATATAGGTGTCGATAGGCATTTCAGATATAGGTGTCGATAGGCATTTCAGATATAGATGCCGATAGGCATTTCAGATATAGAAGCCGATAGGCATTTCAAATATATGTGCCGATAGGCATTCCAGATATGGTTGCCGATAGGCATTTCAAATATAGGTGCTGATAGGCATTTCAGATGTAGTTTCCAATAAGCATTTCAAAAATAGGTGTCGATAGGCATTTCAGATATAGGTGTCGATAGGCATTTCAGATATAGGTGTCGATAGGCATTTCAGATATAGGTGTCGATAGGCCTTTCAGATATAGGTGTCGATAGGCATTTCAGATATAGGTGCCGATAGGCATTCCAGATATGGTTGCCGATAGGCATTTCAAATATGGGTGCTGATAGGCATTTCAGATGTAGTTTCCGATAGGCATTTCAAAAATAGGTGTCGATAGGCATTTCAGATATAGGTGTCGATAGGCATTTCAGATATAGGTGTCGATAGGCATTTCAGATATAGGTATCGATAGGCATTTCAGATATAGGTGTCGATAGGCATTTCAGATATAGGTGTCGATAGGCATTTCAGATATAGGTGTCGATAGGCATTTCAGATATAGGTGTCGATAGGCATTTCAGATATAGGTGCCGATAGGCATTTCAGATATAGTTGCCGATTGGCATTTTAAAAATAGGTGCCCATAAGCATTTCAGATATAGAAGCCGATAGGCATTTCATATATAGGTGCCGATAGGCATTCCAGATATGGTTGCCGATAGGCATTTCAAATATAGGTGCTGATAGGCATTTCAGATGTAGTTTCCGATAGGCATTTCAAAAATAGGTGTCGATAGGCATTTCAGATATAGGTGTCGATAGGCATTTCAGATATAGGTGTCGATAGGCATTTCAGATATAGGTGTCGATAGGCATTTCAGATATAGGTGTCGATAGGCATTTCAGATATAGGTGTCGATAGGCATTTCAGATATAGGTGTCGATAGGCATTTCAGATATAGGTGTCGATAGGCATTTCAGATATAGGTGCCGATAGGCATTTCAGATATAGTTGCCGATTGGCATTTTAAAAATAGGTGCCGATAGGCATTTCAGATATAGAAGCCGATGGGCATTTCAAATATAGGTGCCGATAGGCATTCCAGATATGGTTGCCGATAGGCATTTCAAATATAGGTGCTGATAGGCATTTCAGATGTAGTTTCCGATAGGCATTTCAAAAATAGGTGTCGATAGGCATTTCAGATATAGGTGTCGATAGGCATTTCAGATATAGGTGTCGATAGGCATTTCAGATATAGGTGTCGATAGGCATTTCAGATATAGGTGTCGATAGGCATTTCAGATATAGGTGTCGATAGGCATTTCAGATATAGGTGTCGATAGGCATTTCAGATATAGGTGTCGATAGGCATTTCAGATATAGGTGTCGATAGGCATTTCAGATATAGGTGCCGATAGGCATTTCAGATATAGTTGCCGATTGGCATTTTAAAAATAGGTGCCGATAGGCATTTCAGATATAGGTGTCGATAGGCATTTCAGATATAGGTGTCGATAGGCATTTCAGATATAGGTGCCGATAGGCATTTCAGATATAGTTGCCGATTGGCATTTTAAAAATAGGTGCCCATAAGCATTTCAGATATAGAAGCCGATAGGCATTTCATATATAGGTGCCGATAGGCATTCCAGATATGGTTGCCGATAGGCATTTCAAATATAGGTGCTGATAGGCATTTCAAAAATAGGTGTCGATAGGCATTTCAGATATAGGTGTCGATAGGCATTTCAGATATAGGTGTCGATAGGCATTTCAGATATAGGTGTCGATAGGCATTTCAGATATAGGTGTCGATAGGCATTTCAGATATAGGTGTCGATAGGCATTTCAGATATAGGTGTCGATAGGCATTTCAGATATAGGTGTCGATAGGCATTTCAGATATAGGTGTCGATAGGCATTTCAGATATAGGTGCCGATAGGCATTTCAGATATAGTTGCCGATTGGCATTTTAAAAATAGGTGCCGATAGGCATTTCAGATATAGAAGCCGATAGGCATTTCAAATATAGGTGCCGATAGGCATTCCAGATATGGTTGCCGTTAGGCATTTCAAATATAGGTGCTGATAGGCATTTCAGATGTAGTTTCCGATAGGCATTTCAAAAATAGGTGTCGATAGGCATTTGAGATATAGGTGTCGATAGGCATTTCAGATATAGGTGTCGATAGGCATTTCAGATATAGGTGTCGATAGGCATTTCAGATATAGGTGCCGATAGGCATTTCAGATATAGTTGCCGATTGGCATTTTAAAAATAGGTGCCGATAGGCATTTCAGATATAAAAGCCGATAGGCATTTCAAATATAGGTGCCGATAGGCATTCCAGATATGGTTGCCGATAGGCATTTCAAATATAGGTGCTGATAGGCATTTCAGATGTAGTTTCCGATAGGCATTTCAAACATAGGTGTCGATAGGCATTTCAGATATAGGTGTCGATAGGCATTTCAGATATAGGTGTCGATAGGCATTTCAGATATAGGTGTCGATAGGCATTTCAGATATAGGTGTCGATAGGCATTTCAGATATAGGTATCGATAGGCATTTCAGATATAGGTGCCGATAGGCATTTCAGATATAGTTGCCGATTGGCATTTTAAAAATAGGTGCCGATAGGCATTTCAGATATAGAAGCCGATAGGCATTTCAAATATAGGTGCCGATAGGCATTCCAGATATGGTTGCCGATAGGCATTTCAAATATGGGTGCTGATAGGCATTTCAGATGTAGTTTCCGATAGGCATTTCAAAAATAGGTGTCGATAGGCATTTCAGATATAGGTGACGATAGGCATTTCAGATATAGGTGTCGATAGGCATTTTAGATATAGGTGTCGATAGGCATTTCAGATATAGGTGCCGATAGGCATTTCAGATATAGTTGCCGATTGGCATTTTAAAAATAGGTGCCGATTGGCATTTCAGATGTAGAAGCCGATAGGCATTTCAAATATAGGTGCCGATAGGCATTCCAGATATGGTTGCCGATAGGCATTTCAAATATAGGTGCTGATAGGCATTTCAGATGTAGTTTCCGATAGGCATTTCAAAAATAGGTGTCGATAGGCATTTCAGATATAGGTGTCGATAGGCATTTCAGATATAGGTGTGTATAGGCATTTCAGATATAGGTGTCGATAGGCATTTCAGATATAGGTGTCGATAGGCATTTCAGATATAGGTGCCGATAGGCATTTCAGATATAGTTGCCGATTGGCATTTTAAAAATAGGTGCCGATAGGCATTTCAGATATAGAAGCCGATAGGCATTTCAGATATAGGTGCCGATAGGCATTTCAGATATAGTTGCCGATTGGCATTTTAAAAATAGGTGCCGATTGGCATTTCAGATGTAGAAGCCGATAGGCATTTCAAATATAGGTGCCGATAGGCATTCCAGATATGGTTGCCGATAGGCATTTCAAATATAGGTGCTGATAGGCATTTCAGATGTAGTTTCCGATAGGCATTTCAAAAATAGGTGTCGATAGGCATTTCAGATATAGGTGTCGATAGGCATTTCAGATATAGGTGTGTATAGGCATTTCAGATATAGGTGTCGATAGGCATTTCAGATATAGGTGTCGATAGGCATTTCAGATATAGGTGCCGATAGGCATTTCAGATATAGTTGCCGATTGGCATTTTAAAAATAGGTGCCGATAGGCATTTCAGATATAGAAGCCGATAGGCATTTCAAATATAGGTGCCGATAGGCATTCCAGATATGGTTGCCGATAGGCATTTCAAATATAGGTGCTGTAGGCATTTCAGATGTAGTTTCCGATAGGCATTTCAAAAATAGGTGTCGATAGGCATTTCAGATATAGGTGTCGATAGGCATTTCAGATATAGGTGTCGATAGGCATTTCAGATATAGGTGTCGATAGGCATTTCAGATATAGGTGTCGATAGGCATTTCAGATATAGGTGTCGATAGGCATTTCAGATATAGGTGTCGATAGGCATTTCAGAATAGGTGTCGATAGGCATTTCAGATATAGGTGTCGTAAGGCATTTCAGATATAGGTGCCGATAGGCATTTCAGATATAGTTGCCGATTGGCATTTTAAAAATAGGTGCCGATAGGCATTTCAGATATAGAAGCCGATAGGCATTTCAAATATAGGTGCCGATAGGCATTCCAGATATGGTTGCCGATAGGCATTTCAAATATAGGTGCTGATAGGCATTTCAGATGTAGTTTCCGATAGGCATTTCAAAAATAGGTGTCGATAGGCATTTCAGATATAGGTGTCGATAGGCATTTCAGATATAGGTGTCGATAGGCATTTCAGATATAGGTGTCGATAGGCATTTCAGATATAGGTGTCGATAGGCATTTCAGATATAGGTATCGATAGGCATTTCAGATATAGGTGCCGATAGGCATTTCAGATATAGTTGCCGATTGGCATTTTAAAAAAAGGTGCCGATAGGCATTTCAGATATAGAAGCCGATAGGCATTTCAAATATAGGTGCCGATAGGCATTCCAGATATGGTTGCCGATAGGCATTTCAAATATGGGTGCTGATAGGCATTTCAGATGTAGTTTCCGATAGGCATTTCAAAAATAGTTGTCGATAGGCATTTCAGATATAGGTGTCGATAGGCATTTCAGATATAGGTGTCGATAGGCATTTCAGATATAGGTATCGATAGGCATTTCAGATATAGGTGTCGATAGGCATTTCAGATATAGGTGTCGATAGGCATTTCAGATATAGGTGTCGATAGGCATTTCAGATATAGGTGTCGATAGGCATTTCAGATATAGGTGCCGATAGGCATTTCAGATATAGTTGCCGATTGGCATTTTAAAAATAGGTGCCCATAAGCATTTCAGATATAGAAGCCGATAGGCATTTCAAATATAGGTGCCGATAGGCATTCCAGATATATTTGCCGATAGGCATTTCAAATATAGGTGCTGATAGGCATTTCAGATGTAGGTGTCGATAGGCATTTCAGATATAGGTGTCGATAGGCATTTCAGATATAGGTGTCGATAGGCATTTCAGATATAGGTGTCGATAGGCATTTCAGATATAGGTGTCGATAGGCATTTCAGATATAGGTGTCGATAGGCATTTCAGATATAGGTGTCGATAGGCATTTCAGATATAGGTGCCGATAGGCATTTCAGATATAGTTGCCGATTGGCATTTTAAAAATAGGTGCCGATAGGCATTTCAGATATAGAAGCCGATAGGCATTTCAAATATAGGTGCCGATAGGCATTCCAGATATGGTTGCCGATAGGCATTTCAAATATAGGTGCTGATAGGCATTTCAGATGTAGTTTCCGATAGGCAATTCAAAAATAGGTGTCGATAGGCATTTCAGATATAGGTGTCGATAGGCATTTCAGATATAGGTGTCGATAGGCATTTCAGATATAGGTGTCGATAGGCATTTCAGATATAGGTGTCGATAGGCATTTCAGATATAGGTGTCGATAGGCATTTCAGATATAGGTGTCGATAGGCATTTCAGATATAGGTGCCGATAGGCATTTCAGATATAGTTGCCGATTGGCATTTTAAAAATAGGTGCCGATAGGCATTTCAGATATAGAAGCCGATAGGCATTTCAAATATAGGTGCCGATAGGCATTCCAGATATGGTTGCCGATAGGCATTTCAAATATAGGTGCTGATAGGCATTTCAGATGTAGTTTCCGATAGGCATTTCAAAAATAGGTGTCGATAGGCATTTCAGATATAGGTGTCGATAGGCATTTCGGATATAGGTGTTGATAGGCATTTCAGATATAGGTGTCGATAGGCATTTCAGATATAGGTGTCGATAGGCATTTCAGATATAGGTGTCGATAGGCATTTCAGATATAGGTGTTGATAGGCATTTCAGATATAGGTGTCGATAGGCATTTCAGATATAGGTGCCGATAGGCATTTCAGATATAGTTGCCGATTGGTATTTTAAAAATAGGTGCCGATAGGCATTTCAGATATATAAGCCGATAGGCATTTCAAATATAGGTGCCGATAGGCATTCCAGATATGGTTGCCGATAGGCATTTCAGATATAGTTGCCGATTGGCATCTTTAAAATAGGTGCCGGTAGGCATTTCAGATATAGAAGCCGATAGGCATTTCAAATGTAGATGCCGATAGGCATTCCAGATATGGTTGCCGATAGGCATTTCAAATGTAGGTGCTGATAGGCATTTCAGATGTAGTTTCCGATAGGCATTTCAAAAATAGGTGTCGATAGGCATTTCAGATATAGGTGTCGATAGGCATTTCAGATATAGGTGTCGATAGGCATTTCAGATATAGGTGTCGATAGGCATTTCAGATATAGGTGTCGATAGGCATTTCAGATATAGGTGTCGATAGGCATTTCAGATATAGGTGTCGATAGGCATTTCAGATATAGGTGTCGATAGGCATTTCAGATACAGGTGTCGATAGGCATTTCAGATATAGGTGCCGATAGGCATTTCAGATATAGTTGCCGATTGGTATTTTAAACATAGGTGCCGATAGGCATTTCAGATATAGAAGCCGATAGGCATTTCAAATATAGGTGCCGATAGGCATTCCAGATATGGTTGCCGATAGGCATTTCAAATATAGGTGCTGATAGGCATTTCAGATGTAGTTTCCGATAGGCATTTCAAAAATAGGTGTCGATAGGCATTTCAGATATAGGTGTCGATAGGCATTTCAGATATAGGTGTCGATAGGCATTTCAGATATAGGTGTCGATAGGCATTTCAGATATAGGTGTCGATAGGCATTTCAGATATAGGTGTCGATAGGCATTTCAGATATAGGTGTCGATAGGCATTTCAGATATAGGTGCCGATAGGCATTTCAGATATAGTTGCCGATTGGCATTTTAAAAATAGGTGCCGATAGGCATTTCAGATATAGAAGCCGATAGGCATTTCAAATATAGGTGCCGATAGGCATTCCAGATATGGTTGCCGATAGGCATTTCAAATATAGGTGCTGATAGGCATTTCAGATGTAGTTTCCGATAGGCATTTCAAAAATAGGTGTCGATAGGCATTTCAGATATAGGTGTCGATAGGCATTTCAGATATAGGTGTCGATAGGCATTTCAGATATAGGTGCCGATGGGCATTTCAGATATAGTTGCCGATTGGCATTTTAAAAATAGGTGCCGATAGGCATTTCAGATATAGAAGCCGATAGGCATTTCAAATATAGGTGCCGATAGGCATTCCACATATGGTTGCCGATAGGCATTTCAGATATAGTTGCCGATTGGCATCTTTAAAATAGGTGCCGGTAGGCATTTCAGATATAGAAGCCGATAGGCATTTCAAATGTAGATGCCGATAGGCATTCCAGATATGGTTGCCGATAGGCATTTCAAATATAGGTGCTGATAGGCATTTCAGATGTAGTTTCCGATAGGCATTTCAAAAATAGGTGTCGATAGGCATTTCAGATATAGGTGTCGATAGGCATTTCAGATATAGGTGTCGATAGGCATTTCAGATATAGGTGTCGATAGGCTTTTCAGATATAGGTGTCGATAGGCATTTCAGATATAGGTGTCGATAGGCATTTCAGATATAGGTGTCGATAGGCATTTCAGATATAGGTGTCGATAGGCATTTCAGATATAGGTGTCGATAGGCATTTCAGATATAGGTGTCGATAGGCATTTCAGATATAGGTGCCGATAGGCATTTCAGATATAGTTGCCGATTGGCATTTTAAAAATAGGTGCTGATAGGCATTTCAGATATAGAAGCCGATAGGCATTTCAAATATAGGTGCCGATAGGCATTCCAGATATGGTTGCCGATAGGCATTTCAAATATAGGTGCTGATAGGCATTTCAGATGTAGTTTCCGATAGGCATTTCAAAAATAGGTGTCGATAGGCATTTCAGTTATAGGTGTCGATAGGCATTTCAGATATAGGTGTCGATAGGCATTTCAGATATAGGTGTCGATAGGCATTTCAGATATAGGTGTCGATAGGCATTTCAGATATAGGTGTCGATAGGCATTTCAGATATAGGTGTCGATAGGCATTTCAGATATAGGTGTCGATAGGCATTTCAGATATAGGTGCCGATAGGCATTTTAGATATAGTTGCCGATTGGCATTTTAAAAATAGGTGCCGATAGGCATTTCAGATATAGAAGCCGATAGGCATTTCAAATATAGGTGCCGATAGGCATTCAAGATATGGTTGCCGATAGGCATTTCAAATATAGGTGCCGATAGGCATTTCAAATATAGGTGCTGATAGGCATTTCAGATGTAGTTTCCGATAGGCATTTCAAAAATAGGTGTCGATAGGCATTTCAGATATAGGTGTCGATAGGCATTTCAGATATAGGTGTCGATAGGCATTTCAGATATAGGTGTCGATAGGCATTTTAGATATAGGTGTCGATAGGCATTTCAGATATAGGTGACGATAGGCATTTCAGATATAGGTGTCGATAGGCATTTTAGATATAAGTGTCGATAGGCATTTCAGATATAGGTGCCGATAGGCATTTCAGATATAGTTGCCGATTGGCATTTTAAAAATAGGTGCCGATTGGCATTTCAGATGTAGAAGCCGATAGGCATTTCAAATATAGGTGCCGATAGGCATTCCAGATATGGTTGCCGATAGGCATTTCAAATATAGGTGCTGATAGGCATTTCAGATGTAGTTTCCGATAGGCATTTCAAAAATAGGTGTCGATAGGCATTTCAGATATAGGTGTCGATAGGCATTTCAGATATAGGTGTGTATAGGCATTTCAGATATAGGTGTCGATAGGCATTTCAGATATAGGTGTCGATAGGCATTTCAGATATAGGTGCCGATAGGCATTTCAGATATAGTTGCCGATTGGCATTTTAAAAATAGGTGCCGATAGGCATTTCAGATATAGAAGCCGATAGGCATTTCAAATATAGGTGCCGATAGGCATTCCAGATATGGTTGCCGATAGGCATTTCAAATATAGGTGCTGTAGGCATTTCAGATGTAGTTTCCGATAGGCATTTCAAAAATAGGTGTCGATAGGCATTTCAGATATAGGTGTCGATAGGCATTTCAGATATAGGTGTCGATAGGCATTTCAGATATAGGTGTCGATAGGCATTTCAGATATAGGTGTCGATAGGCATTTCAGATATAGGTGTCGATAGGCATTTCAGATATAGGTGTCGATAGGCATTTCAGAATAGGTGTCGATAGGCATTTCAGATATAGGTGTCGATAGGCATTTCAGATATAGGTGCCGATAGGCATTTCAGATATAGTTGCCGATTGGCATTTTAAAAATAGGTGCCGATAGGCATTTCAGATATAGAAGCCGATAGGCATTTCAAATATAGGTGCCGATAGGCATTCCAGATATGGTTGCCGATAGGCATTTCAAATATAGGTGCTGATAGGCATTTCAGATGTAGTTTCCGATAGGCATTTCAAAAATAGGTGTCGATAGGCATTTCAGATATAGGTGTCGATAGGCATTTCAGATATAGGTGTCGAAAGGCATTTCAGATATAGGTGTCGATAGGCATTTCAGATATAGGTGTCGATAGGCATTTCAGATACAGGTGTCGATAGGCATTTCAGATATAGGTGTCGATAGGCATTTCAGATATAGGTGTCGATAGGCATTTCAGATATAGGTGCCGATAGGCATTTCAGATATAGCTGCCGATTGGCATTTTAAAAATAGGTGCTGATAGGCATTTCAGATATAGAAGCCGATAGGCATTTCAAATATAGGTGCCGATTAGCATTCCAGATATGGTTGCCGATAGGCATTTCAAATATAGGTGCTGATAGGCATTTCAGATGTAGTTTCCGATAGGCATTTCAAAAATAGGTGTCGATAGGCATTTCAGATATAGGTGTCGATAGGCATTTCAGATATAGGTGTCGATAGGCATTTCAGATATAGGTGTCGATAGGCATTTCAGATATAGGTGTCGATAGGCATTTCAGATATAGGTGTCGATAGGCATTTCAGATATAGGTGTCGATAGGCATTTCAGATATAGGTGTCGATAGGCTTTTCAGATATAGGTGTCGATAGGCATTTCAGATATAGGTGTCGATAGGCATTTCAGATATAGGTGTCGATAGGCATTTCAGATATAGGTGTCGATAGGCATTTCAGATATAGGTGTCGATAGGCATTTCAGATATAGGTGTCGATAGGCATTTCAGATATAGGTGCCGATAGGCATTTCAGATATAGTTGCCGATTGGCATTTTAAAAATAGGTGCCGATTGGCATTTCAGATATAGAAGCCGATAGGCATTTCAAATATAGGTGCCGATAGGCATTCCAGATATGGTTGCCGATAGGCATTTCAAATATAGGTGCTGATAGGCATTTCAGATGTAGTTTCCGATAGGCATTTCAAAAATAGGTGTCGATAGGCATTTCAGATATAGGTGTCGATAGGCATTTCAGATATAGGTGTCAATAGGCATTTCAGATATAGGTGTCGATAGGCATTTCAGATATAGGTGTCGATAGGCATTTCAGATATAGGTGTCGATAGGCATTTCAGATATAGGTGTCGATAGGCATTTCAGATATAGATGTCGATAGGCATTTCAGATATAGGTGTCGATAGGCATTTCAGATATAGGTGCCGATAGGCATTTCAGATATAGTTGCCGATTGGGATTTTAAAAATAGGTGCCGATAGGCATTTCAGATATAGAAGCCGAAAGGCATTTCAAATATAGGTGCCGATAGGCATTCCAGATATGGTTGCCGATAGGCATTTCAAATATAGGTGCTGATAGGCATTTCAGATGTAGTTTCCAATAGGCATTTCAAAAATAGGTGTCGATAGGCATTTCAGATATAGGTGTCGATAGGCATTTCAGATATAGGTGTCGATAGGCATTTCAGATATAGGTGTCGATAGGCATTTCAGATATAGGTGTCGATAGGCATTTAAGATATAGGTGTCGATAGGCATTTCAGATATAGGTGTCGATAGGCATTTCAGATATAGGTGTCGATAGGCATTTCAGATATAGGTGCCGATAGGCATTTCAGATATAGTTGCCGATTGGTATTTTAAAAATAGGTGCCGATAGGCATTTCAGATATAGAAGCCGATAGGCATTTCAAATATAGGTGCCGATAGGCGTTCCAGATATGGTTGCCGATAGGCATTTCAAATATAGGTGCTGATAGGCATTTCAGATGTAGTTTCCGATAGGCATTTCAAAAATAGGTGTCGATAGGCATTTCAGATATAGGTGTCGATAGGCATTTCAGATATAGGTGTCGATAGGCATTTCAGATATAGGTGTCGATAGGCATTTCAGATAAAGGTGTCGATAGGCATTTCAGATATAGGTGTCGATAGGCATTTCAGATATAGGTGTCGATAGGCATTTCAGATATAGGTGTCGATAGGCATTTCAGATATAGGTGTCGATAGGCATTTCAGATATAGGTGTCGATAGGCATTTCAGATATAGGTGTCGATAGGCATTTCAGATATAGGTGTCGATAGGCATTTCAGATATAGGTGTCGATAGGCATTTCAGATATAGGTGTCGATAGGCATATCAGATATAGGTGTCGATAGGCATTTCAGATATAGGTGTCGATAGGCATTTCAGATATAGGTGCCGATAGGCATTTCAGATATAGAAGCCGATAGGCATTTCAAATATATGTGCCGTTAGGCATTCCAGATATGGTTGCCGATAGGCATTTCAAATATAGGTGCTGATAGGCATTTCAGATGTAGTTTCCGATAAGCATTTCAAAAATAGGTGTCGATTAGCATTTCAGATATAGGTGTCGATAGGCATTTCAGATATAGGTGTCGATAGGCATTTCAGATATAGGTGTCGATAGGCCTTTCAGATATAGGTGTCGATAGGCATTTCAGATATAGGTGTCGATAGGCATTTCAGATATAGGTGTCGATAGGCATTTCAGATATAGGTGTCGATAGGCATTTCAGATATAGGTGCCGATAGGCATTTCAGATATAGAAGCCGATAGGCATTTCAAATATATGTGCCGATAGGCATTCCAGATATGGTTGCCGATAGGCATTTCAAATATAGGTGCTGATAGGCATTTCAGATGTAGTTTCCAATAAGCATTTCAAAAATAGGTGTCGATAGGCATTTCAGATATAGGTGTCGATAGGCATTTCAGATATAGGTGTCGATAGGCATTTCAGATATACGTGCCGATAGGCATTTCAGATATAGTTGCCGATTGGCATTTTAAAAATAGGTGCCCATAAGCATTTCAGATATAGAAGCCGATAGGCATTTCATATATAGGTGCCGATAGGCATTCCAGATATGGTTGCCGATAGGCATTTCAAATATAGGTGCTGATAGGCATTTCAGATGTAGTTTCCGATAGGCATTTCAAAAATAGGTGTCGATAGGCATTTCAGATATAGGTGTCGATAGGCATTTCAGATATAGGTGTCGATAGGCATTTCAGATATAGGTGTCGATAGGCATTTCAGATATAGGTGTCGATAGGCATTTCAGATATAGGTGTCGATAGGCATTTCAGATATAGGTGTCGATAGGCATTTCAGATATAGGTGTCGATAGGCATTTCAGATATAGGTGCCGATAGGCATTTCAGATATAGTTGCCGATTGGCATTTTAAAAATAGGTGCCGATAGGCATTTCAGATATAGAAGCCGATGGGCATTTCAAATATAGGTGCCGATAGGCATTCCAGATATGGTTGCCGATAGGCATTTCAAATATAGGTGCTGATAGGCCTTTCAGATGTAGTTTCCGATATGCATTTCAAAAATAGGTGTCGATAGGCATTTCAGATATAGGTGTCGATAGGCATTTCAGATATAGGTGTCGATAGGCATTTCAGATATAGGTGTCGATAGGCATTTCAGATATAGGTGTCGATAGGCATTTCAGATATAGGTGTCGATAGGCATTTCAGATATAGGTGTCGATAGGCATTTCAGATATAGGTGTCGATAGGCATTTCAGATATAGGTGCCGATAGGCATTTCAGATATAGTTGCCGATTGGCATTTTAAAAATAGGTGCCGATAGGCATTTCAGATATAGGTGTCGATAGGCATTTCAGATATAGGTGTCGATAGGCATTTCAGATATAGGTGCCGATAGGCATTTCAGATATAGTTGCCGATTGGCATTTTAAAAATAGGTGCCCATAAGCATTTCAGATATAGAAGCCGATAGGCATTTCATATATAGGTGCCGATAGGCATTCCAGATATGGTTGCCGATAGGCATTTCAAATATAGGTGCTGATAGGCATTTCAAAAATAGGTGTCGATAGGCATTTCAGATATAGGTGACGATAGGCATTTCAGATATAGGTGTCGATAGGCATTTCAGATATAGGTGTCGATAGGCATTTCAGATATAGGTGTCGATAGGCATTTCAGATATAGGTGTCGATAGGCATTTCAGATATAGGTGTCGATAGGCATTTCAGATATAGGTGTCGATAGGCATTTCAGATATAGGTGTCGATAGGCATTTCAGATATAGGTGCCGATAGGCATTTCAGATATAGTTGCCGATTGGCATTTTAAAAATAGGTGCCGATAGGCATTTCAGATATAGAAGCCGATAGGCATTTCAAATATAGGTGCCGATAGGCATTCCAGATATGGTTGCCGATAGGCATTTCAAATATAGGTGCTGATAGGCATTTCAGATGTAGTTTCCGATAGGCATTTCAAAAATAGGTGTCGATAGGCATTTGAGATATAGGTGTCGATAGGCATTTCAGATATAGGTGTCGATAGGCATTTCAGATATAGGTGTCGATAGGCATTTCAGATATAGGTGCCGATAGGCATTTCAGATTTAGTTGCCGATTGGCATTTTAAAAATAGGTGCCGATAGGCATTTCAGATATAAAAGCCGATAGGCATTTCAAATATAGGTGCCGATAGGCATTCCAGATATGGTTGCCGATAGGCATTTCAAATATAGGTGCTGATAGGCATTTCAGATGTAGTTTCCGATAGACATTTCAAAAATAGGTGTCGATAGGCATTTCAGATATAGGTGTCGATAGGCATTTCAGATATAGGTGTCGATAGGCATTTCAGATATAGCTGTCGATAGGCATTTCAGATATAGGTGTCGATAGGCATTTCAGATATAGGTGCCGATAGGCATTTCAGATATAGTTGCCGATTGGCATTTTAAAAATAGGTGCCGATAGGCATTTCAGATATAGAAGCCGATAGGCATTTCAAATATAGGTGCCGATAGGCATTCCAGATATGGTTGCCGATAGGCATTTCAAATATAGGTGCTGATAGGCATTTCAGATGTAGTTTCCGATAGGCATTTCAAAAATAGGTGTCGATAGGCATTTCAGATATAGGTGTCGATAGGCATTTCAGATATAGGTGTCGATAGGCATTTCAGATATAGGTGTCGATAGGCATTTCAGATATAGGTGTCGATAGGCATTTCAGATATAGGTATCGATAGGCATTTCAGATAGAGGTGCCGATAGGCATTTCAGATATAGTTGCCGATTGGCATTTTAAAAATAGGTGCCGATAGGCATTTCAGATATAGAAGCCGATAGGCATTTCAAATATAGGTGCCGATAGGCATTCCAGATATGGTTGCCGATAGGCATTTCAAATATGGGTGCTGATAGGCATTTCAGATGTAGTTTCCGATAGGCATTTCAAAAATAGGTGTCGATAGGCATTTCAGATATAGGTGTCGATAGGCATTTCAGATATAGGTGCCGATAGGCATTTCAGATATAGGTGTCGATAGGCATTTTAGATATAGGTGTCGATAGGCATTTCAGATATAGGTGACGATAGGCATTTCAGATATAGGTGTCGATAGGCATTTTAGATATAGGTGTCGATAGGCATTTCAGATATAGGTGCCGATAGGCATTTCAGATATAGTTGCCGATTGGCATTTTAAAAATAGGTGCCGATTGGCATTTCAGATGTAGAAGCCGATAGGCATTTCAAATATAGGTGCCGATAGGCATTCCAGATATGGTTGCCGATAGGCATTTCAAATATAGGTGCTGATAGGCATTTCAGATGTAGTTTCCGATAGGCATTTCAAAAATAGGTGTCGATAGGCATTTCAGATATAGGTGTCGATAGGCATTTCAGATATAGGTGTGTATAGGCATTTCAGATATAGGTGTCGATAGGCATTTCAGATATAGGTGTCGATAGGCATTTCAGATATAGGTGCCGATAGGCATTTCAGATATAGTTGCCGATTGGCATTTTAAAAATAGGTGCCGATAGGCATTTCAGATATAGAAGCCGATAGGCATTTCAAATATAGGTGCCGATAGGCATTCCAGATATGGTTGCCGATAGGCATTTCAAATATAGGTGCTGTAGGCATTTCAGATGTAGTTTCCGATAGGCATTTCAAAAATAGGTGTCGATAGGCATTTCAGATATAGGTGTCGATAGGCATTTCAGATATAGGTGTCGATAGGCATTTCAGATATAGGTGTCGATAGGCATTTCAGATATAGGTGTCGATAGGCATTTCAGATATAGGTGTCGATAGGCATTTCAGATATAGGTGTCGATAGGCATTTCAGAATAGGTGTCGATAGGCATTTCAGATATAGGTGTCGATAGGCATTTCAGATATAGGTGCCGATAGGCATTTCAGATATAGTTGCCGATTGGCATTTTAAAAATAGGTGCCGATAGGCATTTCAGATATAGAAGCCGACAGGCATTTCAAATATAGGTGCCGATAGGCATTCCAGATATGGTTGCCGATAGGCATTTCAAATATAGGTGCTGATAGGCATTTCAGATGTAGTTTCCGATAGGCATTTCAAAAATAGGTGTCGATAGGCATTTCAGATATAGGTGTCGATATGCATTTCAGATATAGGTGTCGATAGGCATTTCAGATATAGGTGTCGATAGGCATTTCAGATATAGGTGTCGATAGGCATTTCAGATATAGGTATCGATAGGCATTTCAGATATAGGTGCCGATAGGCATTTCAGATATAGTTGCCGATTGGCATTTTAAAAATAGGTGCCGATAGGCATTTCAGATATAGAAGCCGATAGGCATTTCAAATATAGGTGCCGATAGGCATTCCAGATATGGTTGCCGATAGGCATTTTAAATATGGGTGCTGATAGGCATTTCAGATGTAGTTTCCGATAGGCATTTCAAAAATAGGTGTCGATAGGCATTTCAGATATAGGTGTCGATAGGCATTTCAGATATAGGTGTCGATAGGCATTTCAGATATAGGTATCGATAGGCATTTCAGATATAGGTGTCGATAGGCATTTCAGATATAGGTGTCGATAGGCATTTCAGATATAGGTGTCGATAGGCATTTCAGATATAGGTGTCGATAGGCATTTCAGATATAGGTGCCGATAGGCATTTCAGATATAGTTGCCGATTGGCATTTTAAAAATAGGTGCCCATAAGCATTTCAGATATAGAAGCCGATAGGCATTTCAAATATAGGTGCCGATAGGCATTCCAGATATATTTGCCGATAGGCATTTCAAATATAGGTGCTGATAGGCATTTCAGATGTAGTTTCCGATAGGCATTTCAAAAATAGGTGTCGATAGGCATTTCAGATATAGGTGTCGATTGGCATTTTAAAAATAGGTGCCCATAAGCATTTCAGATATAGAAGCCGATAGGCATTTCAAATATAGGTGCCGATAGGCATTCCAGATATATTTGCCGATAGGCATTTCAAATATAGGTGCTGATAGGCATTTCAGATGTAGTTTCCGATAGGCATTTCAAAAATAGGTGTCGATAGGCATTTCAGATATAGGTGTCGATAGGCATTTCAGATATAGGTGTCGATAGGCATTTCAGATATAGGTGTCGATAGGCATTTCAGATATAGGTGTCGATAGGCATTTCAGATATAGGTGTCGATAGGCATTTCAGATATAGGTGTCGATAGGCATTTCATATATAGGTGTCGATAGGCATTTCAGATATAGGTGCCGATAGGCATTTCAGATATAGTTGCCGATTGGCATTTTAAAAATAGGTGCCGATAGGCATTTCAGATATAGAAGCCGATGGGCATTTCAAATATAGGTCCCGATAGGCATTCCAGATATGGTTGCCGATAGGCATTTCAAATATAGGTGCTGATAGGCATTTCAGATGTAGTTTCCGATAGGCATTTCAAAAATAGGTGTCGATAGGCATTTCAGATATAGGTGTCGATAGGCATTTCAGATATAGGTGTCGATAGGCATTTCAGATATAGGTGTCGATAGGCATTTCAGATATAGGTGTCGATAGGCATTTCAGATATAGGTGTCGATAGGCATTTCAGATATAGGTGTCGATAGGCATTTCAGATATAGGTGTCGATAGGCATTTCAGATATAGGTGTCGATAGGCATTTCAGATATAGGTGCCGATAGGCATTTCAGATATAGTTGCCGATTGGCATTTTAAAAATAGGTGCCGATAGGCATTTCAGATATAGAAGCCGATAGGCATTTCAAATATAGGTGCCGATAGGCATTCCAGATATGGTTGCCGATAGGCATTTCAAATATAGGTGCTGATAGGCATTTCAGATGTAGTTTCCGATAGGCATTTCAAAAATAGGTGTCGATAGGCATTTCAGATATAGGTGTCGATAGGCATTTCAGATATAGGTGTCGATAGGCATTTCAGATATAGGTGTCGATAGGCATTTCAGATATAGGTGTCGATAGGCATTTCAGATATAGGTGTCGATAGGCATTTCAGATATAGGTGTCGATAGGCATTTCAGATATAGGTGCCGATAGGCATTTCAGATATAGTTGCCGATTGGCATTTTAAAAATAGGTGCCGATAGGCATTTCAGATATAGAATTTGATAGGCATTTCAAATATAGGTGCCGATAGGCATTCCAGATATGGTTGCCGATAGGCATTTCAAATATAGGTGCTGATAGGCATTTCAGATGTAGTTTCCGATAGGCATTTCAAAAATAGGTGTCGATAGGCATTTCAGATATAGGTGTCGATAGGCATTTCAGATATAGGTGTTGATAGGCATTTCAGATATAGGTGTCGATAGGCATTTCAGATATAGGTGTCGATAGGCATTTCAGATATAGGTGTCGATAGGCATTTCAGATATAGGTGTCGATAGGCATTTCAGATATAGGTGTCGATAGACATTTCAGATATAGGTGCCGATAGGCATTTCAGATATAGTTGCCGATTGGTATTTTAAAAATAGGTGCCGATAGGCATTTCAGATATAGAAGCCGATAGGCATTTCAAATATAGGTGCCGATAGGCATTCCAGATATGGTTGCCGATAGGCATTTCAGATATAGTTGCCGATTGGCATCTTTAAAATATGTGCCGGTAGGCATTTCAGATATAGAAGCCGATAGGCATTTCAAATGTAGATGCCGATAGGCATTCCAGATATGGTTGCCGATAGGCATTTCAAATATAGGTGCTGATAGGCATTTCAGATGTAGTTTCCGATAGGCATTTCAAAAATAGGTGTCGATAGGCATTTCAGATATAGGTGTCGATAGGCATTTCAGATATAGGTGTCGATAGGCATTTCAGATATAGGTGTCGATAGGCATTTCAGATATAGGTGTCGATAGGCATTTCAGATATAGGTGTCGATAGGCATTTCAGATATAGGTGTCGATAGGCATTTCAGATATAGGTGTCGATAGGCATTTCAGATATAGGTGCCGATAGGCATTTCAGATATAGTTGCCGATTGGTATTTTAAAAATAGGTGCCGATAGGCATTTCAGATATAGAAGCCGATAGGCATTTCAAATATAGGTGCCGATAGGCATTCCAGATATGGTTGCCGATAGGCATTTCAAATATAGGTGCTGATAGGCATTTCAGATGTAGTTTCCGATAGGCATTTCAAAAATAGGTGTCGATAGGCATTTCAGATATAGGTGTCGATAGGCATTTCAGATATAGGTGTCGATAGGCATTTCAGATATAGGTGTCGATAGGCATTTCAGATATAGGTGTCGATAGGCATTTCAGATATAGGTGTCGATAGGCATTTCAGATATAGGTGTCGATAGGCATTTCAGATATAGGTGCCGATAGGCATTTCAGATATAGTTGCCGATTGGCATTTTAAAAATAGGTGCCGATAGGCATTTCAGATATAGAAGCCGATAGGCATTTCAAATATAGGTGCCGATAGGCATTCCAGATATGGTTGCCGATAGGCATTTCAAATATAGGTGCTGATAGGCATTTCAGATGTAGTTTCCGATAGGCATTTCAAAAATAGGTGTCGATAGGCATTTCAGATATAGGTGTCGATAGGCATTTCAGATATAGGTGTCGATAGGCATTTCAGTTATAGGTGTCGATAGGCATTTCAGATATAGGTGTCGATAGGCATTTCAGATATAGGTGTCGATAGGCATTTCAGATATAGGTGTCGATAGGCATTTCAGATATAGGTGTCCGATAGGCATTTCAGATATAGGTGCCGATAGGCATTTCAGATATAGTTGCCGATTGGCATTTTAAAAATAGGTGCCGATAGGCATTTCAGATATAGAAGCCGATAGGCATTTTCAAATATAGG
>JAVRKA010000577.1:0-84588 GCA_034508555.1 Venustoraphidia nigricollis
ATACCCGATTCATTTGCCGTCAGTATATCAGTCGAAAATATCGACTGATATATCGTCCTTTCAACGACTACCTTTTGTTTAATTTCCGATAAAAAAGCGAAAAATTTTGCTATAAACATTGTTTGATTATACTGCATAGACGCTAATGACCTCAGCTGTCGAACGTCTATAATCTACAAGTACAAACCTTAAATAGTTTATGTTACAATCACAGTCGACTATAACGCTAAATCGCTTAAACTAAAAGTTATAGCTGTTCCCTAATAGGTGTCACTAGTAACACTAACGCGAAAATTCAACAGCTTCCAGCTGTCAAACCGACATAACCTCTTAATGTATAAACAAATCTATTAAAAACTTACTAAAAATGACTGTACCGCACGAAAAAATGTTTACAGCTAATCACAAAACTGTTTTTGTGTTAGATCACACGCCGTACTTTGGTATTTCATGTGAAAATCTTATCGATTTTGATTTTTTAAAAGCAAGAGGACCGGGTTTTATTCCTTTAGCACCAATATCCAAGTCTCTGTGGACATGCAGTGTGGAATCAGCCGTGGAATATTGTCGAATTGTCTGGGATCTCTTCCCACAAGGAAAACTGGTACGTAAAACACACTTATACAATGTTTTATTAGTAGACACTTGCTGGAAAAATGACTTGAAGAGAAAACCGACACCAAGATCACTAAAATACTATAAGGTTGGGCGTAAGAGGCATGGTCACGTCTGTGATTGGTTGAGTCGATTGCTTACGTCACTGGATGTCGGATGACCATGGCTTTTTCACGTGAGACTTTACCCAACTGTTTAAAAGAAGCCTCCTGTGACGTAATTTGGGTAACTCGGTTTGAAATCGGTTTACGCAAATTTTCAACGCGGTTAAATCTTATTTACTAAATTTTACCATTCCTTCATTGTGCTTGTTATTTCATAATATATAGCGAAAGGAACTTCGTTCCTACCGGGTGTCCCACGACATCTCTCGTTTTTAGGGTTCCGTACCCAAAGGATAAAACGGGACCCTATTACTAAGACTCCGCTGTCCGTCCGTCTCATGAACCGTGATAGACAGTTGAAATTTTCACAGATTTCTGTTGCCGCTATAACAACAAATACTAAAACAGAATAAAATAAATATTTAAGTGGGGCTCCCATGCGACAGACATGATTTTTTTGACATTTTTATAGATAATGGTACGGAACCCCTCGTGCGCGAGTCCGACTCGCACTTGGCCGGTTTTTTTATTTATATTCAGGACTGCTAATTTTAATTTAAAAAATGTGTTTGTTTATCATTCCAGATTCGGTTCATCGTAAGCGATTCAATCGCTCATATCCTGAACACATGGCATCCACAGACACAAAATTTAACTCATGTATGTACCTTATTCTTTATATAATACACAGAGAGTTGATTATAAAGGCCCCAGTACACAGTGGTCTGTAGTGGGCCATGCTTTGCAATGTGCAGCTGTAGGCCACTATCACTTGGTGTTCACACAATGGCCCATGGCTCATTTCTGCCTGGCGAAGCACTTGCGATGGACGTGGAAGTAATTACGGCCGCGGCTATTTATTTATATACTGTTTACAAGTATTATAGTATTATAAACCTAAAAGTCTCTCCATTGCTCCAGGATACTGGCATATTAGGCGATTAAAAATTTAAATAGTATAGCCCGCAATAAAAAAGTAGGTACCTGTCCAAACAATGGGCGACTGTGTGAACACCACAGGCCACGCTACACCACGATTCCTTTGAAGTGTGTCAAAAAAACCGACAACAAATGGATTGCGCACCACGATTCACAATTGTCCGCCACTACAGACCATTACCCCCTGTACACAATGGCGATGGTCTACAAAAGCCCACTACAGACCACTGTGTACTGGGGCCTTAATATTTCATCCACTGTCAAGGTCATTAGATACACAGTTTGCCTCGTTAATGAATGATGTCAACTGGGAGACCGTTCAATATTTGTATCAACCATACAAAATCAAATGACAGTTCGCCGAATGACGTCATCCCACACTACTATCCAACGGAACGAGATCACCTCTGTATCTAATAGCCTTGATACACTGTTATCTTTCTATTAACCCGGCGTGATTGAACCAGGGTTTTTAGCACCCCTAGTGTATAAAAACGCACATACATGGTACAATTGACGGTATCCTACCCTCTGCGGCTCGGTAGCTGTCATCTTGGGAATAGTGAGTCGATTGTTGAATGCGAATCACTGTTGCATGCGACTTCGCTGGTGATAGGAGAGTTCAAAATGCACTTGGGCGTATTTTACCCGGGTTCATAGCTCGCGCGATAAACATTTTTAACGGCATTTTTATATATATATATATATATATATATATATTTTTTTTTTTTATTGTACGTAATAAATAAGACTTGATTATTCTTATTTTGTTCGTGATAGTGGACAAAATGATAATACGCCATTTGGAAGAATGTTCTTCAGACGAAAGCTGTCCATCTGGGTCGGATTAAAGTTTCTTTATAAATAAGTAGTTATAATATTAAAAATGTTTTTTTATTAGTACGTATATTATAACAATATCCTATTAAGCAATTCATCTAGATAAGAAAAAAACTATTTCAAACGAAATACATTGAAATCGATAACCGGGTAAAATTCGCCCTGGTTCATTGACGACGTGATTAAAATAAGGTTCATTTACGCCGTGTTAAATGTCTTTTAGATAATGAATGCAATGTCTATGATCGGAGTACCACCTAGAACAGTTCCGCCGAACATAGAAATATCGGTAATACACGGTCTGAGGGCAGCTGTTGAAGCTATAACAGAAGGAACTGAACCGCAACTAAAACATCGAGTGAACAAAAGGCCGGGTGAAAGTTCATCGGCACTTAGAAATACAGCTCGTGTCATCTGCGTCACATCGGCCAGAGACGATGCCAGTATGAAAGGCTTGCAAGAAATTTTCCAAACTGTTCTCTTACAACAAAATAAAATCGCTGCTGCTAATGACCAGTCAGTATATTTTTTATATTGAGGTGACATTCCGCAGATTGTAAAATATGCTCTCAGGAAATTTCCATCTGTGGTCGCAAAAGCATTAGGCTTCACAAAATTTGGTTTGCTGTTTAAAAATTTCTAAAAGCACATATTTTTGCTCTAAAAATTCAATTTAAAAAAAATGTGATATTCGTCAATATTTCTTTACAGCACTTCACGAGATTTCGAATTACGGGAAAGCAAATTAGCATTTCTTTACAAACTTATGTTAAAAATACTGATAAATTTGGTTTGCTCATTAATGGTTTTCAAATTATTTTTTTCTGTACAAAAATTTGTGTAAAGCTTATGCTAATTTTCTCATTTTTATCTGATTTTAAATCGTTTATTTAGATCAAATAAACTATAAAAACTTTTCTAAAAGTCATATAGGAAGAATGGTACATATATGTAGTTTATTTTGAAGCATCAAAGATTGAAAAAAACTCGGGTCGCAGTGCCAAAACCCTGCCGACAATATAGTGTATTTGCTTATACAGGCAGTGTGGCTCTATTATGCGAACTTAAGTTGGTTTTTGGGCAAAATAAAAAATTTGACTCCTTAATACACCCCTTAAAATAATATTTTTTTTTCTTAATTGCAATATTATTATCAATCGGACTTCTATACCAAATTATAAACTTTCAGTAAATAATTCACTATCTGCAAACTAGTGTTTTCATAAAATTTGTAAGTCCGGTCCTGTCGGGCCGATTTTATTAAAATTTTAGTGACACTTTTTAATTACTACTTGAGGGTTAAATGTCAATTTTGAAACGATTCTGAGAATTTTTTCGGTATTTTGGGGCCCAAAAACGTTTTTCAACCCCTAAAAACTACCCTTAAAATGGCCTGATTACGCCCATTTTAAATAGGCTTCTTGCGGTGATGGATTTCAATACGTGAGCCAAATTTCGTTAAAATCAATTAACTCTTTCGAAAGTTATTGCCCGCACACATATATATATATATATATATATATATACGCATATATATATATATATATATATATATACGCATATATATATATATATATATATATATATATATATATATATATATATATATATATAAATATATATATACATATATATATATAAACATTTTTAAAAATGGTGCCAAAGTGTTTAGGAGGTTATGAAACGTCGAGAAATTTTGGTCCGACCCCTAGGTCCCGCCATCCGACCGATGCCAATAGTGTATGTTGCCATATGGCAAATACACTAATAAGATTTTTCATAGAAATTGGAGATTTCCGAAGACACATCCAACTACTCCGAAGACAGAGCTAAAGGGATGAAAAAGGGGGCATATTGAACAGCTGGTACTCAGTAACCTTAAAAAACAGCTTCAATCTTACGTGTCATTAATTGTGTTTAATTTATTTTTTAGACTTTTCACAGTCAGCAAATGTCATTTAGTGATCATAAACATCTATCCTGATAATATGGAAACACAAGTTACGAATCATTCGCCAAAAGAGGTGAGTAATATCAAGGTCATTAGATACACAGGCTCCCTCGTTAATGAATAACTGTTCAATAATTTTATCCATTAACTATCCACTGGATGACGTCATCCCCACACTATTATCATAACGAGATCACTTCTGTATCAAATAACCTTGAGTAATTTTTTGTTTTTAAATTGGTTCAAGGTTAAAAATCATTTCGTCTAGGGATTATCCTAAGCAATATTATAAATATGTTTGTTTGTTTGTTGCGCCTAAACCGCTGAACAGATTTCGATAAAATTTGACAAGGAGATAGATTACATCCTAATGAAGGACATAGGCTACCTTTTGTCTCAAAATAAAAACTTAAAGGGGGTAAAATAGGAGATGAATGTCCATAGGTGGGCATTAACTCGTTAATCCGTTAATCGTTAATTAACGAAGTTAACAAAGTGCTTAACGATTTAACTGTTCAGTTAACTTTAAAAAATGTTAACGGACACATTAACTTCCGTTAACTTGCCATAAGTCCGTTCAATCGTTAATTAAGAACCTACAATTCGGTCACTCAAAGTAAAGAAAAGTCTAAAAGTCACAAATCTTTAAGAACTAAAGCTCAAAGTCTCGTCAAAATGTGGCTAGACATTAAGTCAAAAGACTCTTTTAACGATGCGGCATTCCTCGGAGAACAGATAATAATAAATCTGTTTATTAAATATAGTACCGCTATACCGTCAAGTGCTGCAGTCGAACGCCTTTTTTCTACGGGAAAAGACATTTTAACGCCTAAAAGAGCCTCACTTTCCGACGAAAACTTCAATATATTGTTGTTTATGAAGGGGAATATGCACCTTATGTCAGACTAGCTGTATTTTGAGTTGAACATTTATTATTAAAAACTCTAATGATACACCCTTCTTTCACTAATATTTCATGACCTGCCTAAACTTCCATAGCCCGTATTAACATTAAATATAAAATAGAATTTCTATCGCGAGTTAACGATTTACGATTCGTTAATCGTTAACCTGCAAGATTAACGGCTTAACGATTAACGAAGTTAACTTTTTTAGTAACGGATTAACGATTAACGAAGTTAAGTATTTGATTAACGGTGCCCAGCTATGTGAATGTCACTGACAGGTCATCACGATAACTTCCGGAACTATTAGACCTCCAGACTTGAAATTTGGCAGACATGTTTCTTTTGTTGAGTAGAGATACTAAAATAGTGTGGAAAGGGGGGAAGTACAGGGGTGTCAATGATGAGCACACTCTAATTTTTAAAATACAGTTTCTATGAACTGAAAATGTAGTTGTTAGGTCTTGAAGGGCGAAGCTGCGGGAAGCAGCTGGTATAAGATACATGAAAAACCCGCCAGAAAATAAAATTGCAGATGTCATTACAAATTTATTTTTATGTGTAATATGTGTTTTGGTTTATAGTTCTCACCAATTTTAACATCAGAAGTCCACTCCATACGAGCGTCTACAATATCGGATAAACTTTCACACTTAATTTTATCTCATTATGATTTGGCCAGTACGACCGTAACGGGGATTCCCATGAAAGAGGAACAAAATGCCAGTTCCTCGGCCAACTATGACGTAGAAATTTACCATGCAAGTGCTGCGCATACCGCAATTCTTAAAGGCAACGCTGCCGACGCCGCTATGATCAAAAATTTAAAAGAAGGATCGGAATACGAAACGGTAAGTTTTCGTTATCAAATCGCCCGTAGGCCCCATAAAATCCAACTAAAAAATAAAAAAATCTAAATTTCGAAAAAATACAATTTTTTGAAAAAATTCGAAATTTTGAATTTTTATCGAGAATGCGATTTTTTTTCCAAATTTTGAATTTTTTTTTCTGTCGAATTTTTTTCGAAATTTTTTAATTTTTCTACACATAGATTCTTAAAAACATTTGACTATACCCATCACTAATTAAACCATTTTAAATGTTTTAAGGTTACGTTAAAATGGTGCACGCCGCGAGGCTGCAGTGCCTCTGAAATGCAAAATTGTACAGCAATGCATCGAATAACACCGGTAGATGTAAATTCAAGACCTTCATCGTGTCTTATTAATTTCCTTTTGAACGGGCGATCAGTTATGCTGGAAATGCCGAGGAAAGCTGGTGGAAAAATGATTAGTCATTTACTGGCTTCACACGGAGGGGAAATATTCATTCACACACTGTTTACCGCCAGGTATTTATTCAAAAATATATTCAGTCTCACATAAACCCACCTTAAAATAACAGAGTCATCAAACATCGAGGTTATGAACTGGAAGACTGTTAATATTTTCACCAAACGCGCAATGTCAGTTGACAGTCCACTGGATGACGTCATCCCCCCACTACTATCCAACGGAAGAACGAGATCATCTCTGTATCTAATAAGTTTGATCAAGCATAACAATTTTTGTACATATAGCGAATTGATAGATCAGAGAATGACCTGAGAAATGGATAAAATTGAGATTTATTAATTTTTTGGATGAACTAGAAATATAATTGAGCATAGAAGCACATTTTAATATTTAATTTTTTCTCTGTAACGGCTCACTAATGTCACTCTAAAATATAAGAGTGTAGTGATATTCAAGAGGTAAATTAAGTTTTTTATTGTTTCCAGATCTGTTCTTGAAGATCCACCTTCAATATCAGAAGGTGCTGGAGGTCGCGTTACAGATTATCGAATAACAGATTTTGGCGCTTTTATTCAAAACAACAGACTTGTGCCTTTAAAACGAAAAGTTGATGAAACTGGTTTAAGACCGTTAGATAAAATGTTGGCACGATTGGACAGACAGACGAAATATTGGCCTTTAACAATAAGTTCAACGATGATCTTCAATTTAAAAAATGTAAGTGGAAAGTATTTTTCCGATAGAATATTTTAATGATTTTTGTTTACCTCTCCAAAGCACAGTGGGGTCAAATCGAAAAAACCCGGACGAAAGTCCAAAAAGAGAAATAATCATTTTCAGTCGTCTTGAGATTGATGACTCAGGGGTTTTTGGCGTCGCTAATTACGAATCTGAACTCAGAATTTCGAAATTCAAGATGACGGATCCAATATGGCGGACATGATTTTCAAAATGTTTACATATTTTGCCCAAAATTGGTATGAGAAAGTTTTTATGGTCGTTGATTACGAATCTGAACTTAGAATTGCGAAATTCAAGATGACGGATCCAATATGGCGGACATGATTTTCAAAATGTTTACTTATTTTGCCCAAAATTGGTATGAGAAAGTTTTTGTGGTCGTTGATTACGAATCTGAACTCAGAATTGCGAAATTCAAGATGACGGATCCAATATGGCGGACATGATTCTCAAAATGTTTATATATTTTGCCCAAAATTTGAATGGGAAGGTTTTTGGGGTCGCTGATTGCAACATTGATTATTAATTTTTATTTAATATATCTTTATTGAGACTTACAATTTTACATGTTTATCCCTCTTCACACTCGGATTATTTTACAATAATTATAACATATACTTTTGGATGCTTCCCAAAAATCAAACAAAAACATAAAAAACAAAACTGCGCATTACGTTACTTAATAAAATATACATTTCCTGAAAAACAATAATTATATTTAACCAACAAAATTGAATTCGATCCCTCATGTTATGAAATCAAAAATAATCTTAATATACTTAGCTATATTTTGACTATTCATAATGTCTGATACCGCGTCCTGTTCTTTGAACATTTCTTTCCTTTTTAATTCCAAACCCTGACAGTCTCTTATTAAATGCAGACTGGAGACATCTCCCCCACACAAGGGGGGACATATTTTATTCCCCTCTGAGTCTCGCTCCATAGCCCATCCCCATCTCCTAAGCCTAAACTTAGCTATTATACGTCTATCCTCTCTACTCGCTTTGAATACGTATTCCGCACCCTCCTCTTTAAAACCTAGTCTTACTAAAAAATTTAAGGATGGCTTACAATTAATATCTATCAGCATTTCATCAATGCATTCTTCTTTTACTATCCTCCCTATTTCTCCTTTCATATCTCTATTATTTCCACGTTCCCACTCCTCTCCTAAATCCATTTCAATTACCTCTTCCTTGACTATGTTCGCCCAATTATACCTCCCCTTTAATTTTTATTTAAAACTAAAGAAACAGTTTAAAAAAAATATTAATAAAAGATATACTTCGGTTATGAGTGTCTAGTTTGCAAAGTAGACACTTGTAACAAAAATATCAATATTTCTACAGTTTTGGGTACTTTTTTTTGCAGTTGATAGATCCAATGCCGTCACTTATAATAAAAGAAGCTCTATCTGACGAAGAGGTAGTCCAATGTAAACAAGTGATATACAACTTAATAAGTACCGAAACAAAACATGAACCTTTGCATTTGGTCAACGTCGGTCATCGATCGAAAGGACAAAAACGTGAAGAACAGTACAAAATGTTATGGAATGAAATTGAAACTCTATTAAAAAATAACTGTCATTCAGAAAATCATACGTTAGTTTATAATTGTTTACTCGAATGTCATAAATTTACTACTGAAGAAAATGGCAACAATAAAATGGCGGAAAAAGTTGAATTAGATCAAGCTTTAAGAGAATTAGATCAGTTAGGTGAGTATTTTATGGTCACCGATTGATTTGAGTTAATATTTTAATTTGTGACTGGGTCAGAAATTACGTTTAGATACCAAAATCGTCCAAAGTGCAAATAATACCAAGAGCTAACAACTTGAAAACAAAAATAGGCTGTCTTAGTCGTTACTATTTTGTATTTGGTATTGATTGATTTTCTGAAAGGAATCAAACGTTATATTAATAATTGTGTTTTCATGATTTCTTAGAAAAAACTGAACCTCCGGAAGTAGCAGCTCGAGCCTCAGTAATTCGAGCGACGACAGATTCGCCGATGTCACCGCCCCCGCTAACGAGTATAGCTCCGCCACTTTCGAGGAACTCTGTCCGCAGTTCTGGTTCTATTTACTCTGGTCCTCGGACTTTCCTCGATATATTTTTGAGCATGCAAAAAGTTAATAAACGTCCAGATTTCCACGGTCGAGTTAACTCAGAAGGACCAGTCGCTAAACTTTATCCCAACTCAAACTTTGATGAACGGAAACCTAGACCAGATGGTGCGATGGAAGTCGATGGGTAAAAATGTGATATTAACTGCATGAATTATTGTGTTTTGTGTATTATGATATATTTTTTTAAATAAAATAATTTTTATTTATATTTTTGTTTTTTCGTTTTTTTTTTTATATAACCTGTAAAATTAGTAATGGCAATTACAACAATGCTTTCGAAAGTAAAATTGGGAAATTATTTAACATTTTTTTTTTATGTATGCATGTTTATATAATTTTTCTAAATGTTTATCAAATACATTAAACAGTCCCAGATAAAACTAATAGACCCTACAACGTCGCTAAAATATATAAAAAGCTACAAATTTAAGAAATCAATTATAGTTAACTTTTTTAAAATGTGTTTTTCTTTTTATATTCATTTTTATTAAAAAAATATATAGTCCAAGACTGAGAATAATAATTTATTTTTGACTTTTAAGTTTTTACTCATTTCTGTGCGTAGAAAATTAATGAATTGTTTATATTTTTTCTTTTCAGTGAGCCTGATGTTAAGTCAACATCATAATCAATTGTTTTTACAAGAAATATTTCATATAATGTAAATAAAGAATCGTTCAATTTTTCTATCATGAGAATATTAATATTCTTTGCTGTTAATTATAGTGTAAATAAATGTAAATAAGTATTTTACAAATAAATAATCAACCAGATTATTCCTGTTATAATTTTAACGAAATAAAAAAATACCTATCCATTTTATTGACTTCATTAATTAGGGATGAAATCTTATAATCCAGTTTTGTCCTACTTATGTATTTGAAACTTCGCACAGTTAGCTAATTCCGATCCCTACACTTTTTTTTATAATTATTTAATAATTTGTATATTCAGTTCCTTCGTCATTTGAAGCTTTAGACCCACCGAATATAGAGAAGAGTTGTAGCGCCGTCGAGTACTAGTATCCAAATTTCCGGAACTACCCGAATTCTGATAGATTCTCTCAATTGTTATATATTACACCGTAATGTTCTGAATCCACGTGTAATGCGAAACCAGGCTGTGTTCACTCAGTATATTTCTATTAGAATTTGTATTTTAAATCGTTCCCAGGTCACGGCAAGGCGCTTCGAGCGATTTTCATTTTTTGCAACCATGGAAACGTTTATATTTTAAATTGTAATCAATCTAGAGTTCACAAACTGTCATTCAAAAATTGTTTTATCATTTATAAAATAATATTTTATATAAGAATGGGTCGTTATTGTGACGAACTGTGAAAAATCTCAAAGTACGATTATTTTACATGTCCTAAGCAATCACGAGGTAAGTTACACTTGTGATCTAAAATCATTTTCAATGTAAATTTCGTAAATTCCAGTAAATTCATACTGTTTAGCTACTATATTATAATCTCCACAAAGTTTAAATTATAGCAATTTTTTAATTTTGCAAATGAGATAAATCTTAAATGAGTTATTGAGAATATTGAAACAAATATAACAATCAAACATAGACAATAAATGTGATTATCTTTCAAACCATCGATTATCTAAATTGTTCGTTCTTTTATTTAGGTTTTAGAAGAAAGTTCGAAAGGAAGCGACACCAAAAGGATAGTCGATTTATCACCAAAGGCTCGCTATTATTACAAAGTCGCCAGAGGCATGCTAAAAACCGTCAGAAAAATCGACTTGAGTAGGTACAGGAGAGAATCATAAACGCATAGAACTTCTATGCGTTTATGATTATCTATGATAGAAGCCTTAATACGACCAGGTACTCAGTGCACAACCGTTTATTCGGTGTGTAATGAAGTAATGCACCATTACTTACAAAGTTGTGTTATTCAAAATAAACTGAGGGTTATTCTGATAGCACAACTTTGCAGGTACGTAGACCGACATCCAATCAATTTTACTTGTGTAAAACACAATTTACACAATTTTTTATATATTTTTTTTTTTTTATTTTTACATAAGGACTTATGTAAGTAATGTAAATAATATATTAAGAGAATTAGATGTAAGATTTGCTACCGATAATATTAAAAAAATAGCATTAACTAAATTTAAAAAATACTCTATTAGAAATAGAACTGTACATAGAATTAAGAAATTACTATAAATAAACTAAAGTTTTCAAAAAAACTCACTATTTCAATCTTCCTATACCTATAAACATTATCCTATAAAATCTACAGAAATTAATTTGAATTTCGCGGTACCAGTAAAATAGCATCAGTAGCGCCACTTGCAGTGGTGACCTGGGACAGAACTAAAATGTAAAATTTGACCTTGAACGTCAAGTCGCCTATCTATAAAACTATCTAATCTATGTGCGAAACCGCATTTCGTAAAACAGTTTTAGATGATCTGCTTCCGACATTTTGTTGTTTCGCTATTCGCTACTACGTTTTCATGGCGTGTAAACTAACAAAAGTAAACGTCAAATGCGTCAAACAATGCAAATGTCAAATTATCAGTGTTGTCTTCAGTAAAAATATGTACTCTCACTCTCTATTAACTTTTTCTAAATACATACAGTTTTAGTATGTAAAGTAAAAACAAATAGTGCTTTTTTTTATAATTTAGTGTTTCCAAAATGGATCCGCAAGAATCTGTTCGAGACCAATATTCAGCATGGGTAAATTTTATTATTTTTTTACTACAAGAAAAATTGTTAATTTTTAAAAAAATTGAAATATTTTACGAGCAATTGTATCTGTCGATTTGCTGTAATAAGTTTTTCTGCTGTTCGAATACATTAATAAATAAAGACTTGTTTATAATGACATTAACCTTATTTTAAAAAAATGTTTAAATAAAGACTTTAGACAATAGTTCATTTACTTGTCATGTATTCATGTTAACTTTTAAGCATTTTTAGCCAGATTGAAGCACCATATATTGATATCAAAATATAAATGATTATTTTGAAAGTCAAGTGCTGGAAATGAAATAAAGTATATTTTCAAAATTTTCTTTTAATTTGTAGACTGCTTACAAAATGACATGTACGCAAACCGTTTGCTTCCTTGGTCAAAAGGAAATTTTATATAAATTTGGTATAAATCTATTTGTTTAAAATTTGAGCTTCCCTAAAGATGTCTGTTATTTTTTATTTTTGAAATATACGTATTTCATTAATTTTTACATCAAAATGTAACGCTTATTTTTGTAAACGTTTAATAACTGTATAGAAAGTCAATATATAAACAACATATAATATAATTGACACTGTTATCAATACAAAATATTATTAACACATAGATTAAATATTAAAGCGACGTTTCGTCCCTTGCTTGGGACTTTTTCAAGCTTTATAACTATTAAACGTCGCTATAAAATATAAATAACAAATAAGTGTTTACTTAAAAAGTCCTTTTTCCCGACAAAGCCTTCTTACGGTTTGTTCGTTTTTTTTTATATTTTGAATGATATCTAGATGATAAAACACGCTTCCAGATTTTTTGTCTGTGTCGAAACACTCGAAAACGACTGAACCGATTTTAATGAAACTTGGCACTCAAACTTCATGTTAATATGGACGAGAAAATAAGTACACAAGCATAACTCCCAAAAAAAAAAAAAAAATCGCGTGCAGAATTTTCAGGAAACTGGTTCCTTACTTAGACCATAACGTACTTATTTTTCACCTATGCTCAAAAGATTAAAGATTAAAATAGAATGAGATGGTCTCCTGGTCCAAATGCACCACATCCTGAAAGGATTTTTGTGCTTCCCCTTTTATTGGATCTAGTCAGCAAATAATCTGAATCTTCTTAGGAGCTCCAGAAGATTAGCTACTAGAATGTTCTGTGGAACTATTCCACCCTCATCAATGTAGCTAAAAATGGTTGCCGTCCTGTAAGTTAAAGCCTCACATTCGAACACGATATGGTTGGCTGTTTCATCGTCCCTTTCGCAAAGTCTACATAGTGTTGATTCCTGGTGTATCTCGATCACATGTAGGTATTTTCTTAGGAAATCACTTTTCTAACACCTAAACTCAAGTTAAAATAGGTACCTTGTCAAAATCGACATTAATGTAAGCGAATCTATAAGCATAAATGACGTTCACGCGAGCAACCCGACCGGCTAACGTAGTTACAAAAATAAAATGTAAATAGTGTAATTCAAATCACTAACAGTATTGTACCTGAGTGGTACTTAAAAACGATTTTTTTAATGAAGAACAAATAAATTGTTTATAGTAAAAGTGATAAAAACGTGCACTGAATTAAAAAATATTCGTGTCCATGAAATCGTTTTCAAGTTCATAATTATTTAGTTTATTAATTGATAATGTCGTTCAACTTGTTGAAGGCCATAGCAGATAACCCATTACATATTCAGTTTTTGTTTTTTCATTTATTTGAAGATTATTTAACAATATTCAATAAATTAGTATATCATTGCAGTGGAATATTTCAAGACAAATCGTTAACCCCAGAAAACTGTTTTCGATAACTTTTCAAATAAATCGTCGATTGATTTTGTTTCTTTAGCTGCCTACATTCAGGCGTTTTGTTTCAATATGTCTAAAACGTACTGCTTTTCAATTATTTTAACCCACGAAATTCACCGTTTCGTAAGTTGTTTAAAAATCTCTATTCCCGTTGAAATTTATAGATATTTTTGTTAGAAGCTCTATAATATAGATATAGTAGATTATAAGTGTCAAAACCTGCCATCTTTGAGGGATGCTGATGCAGACCAATAAACCAAAATTTCGCAAGAGACGCGTTTTCTCATCTAGATATTATAAGAAAAATGAAAAACCTTGCAACGATCCCGTTCCTGTATATTTATATGTGTTGTTACAATTTTTTTGATGTATTTCCCGAACACAAATGTGTTTAATATTACCTCAGCGGATATTGATATCGATGGATTATAAAAATTATGTTTCAGGAATAAAATATAAAGCTCATACAATCGGCTACAGGCCAAAGACAAGAGTCAGGCCAAAACAAATATATAAAAAAATAAATAAATTATTTGCTCTATTCATATATAAACGTCGTACAATGATATTAAAGAATTGTTTTTGAATAATAACAGTCTTGTCAATCCAAATACCCATGAATATTACAGTCATTAAATAAATTATGTTTTGTTTTAGATGGGCTTGATCTATGTCTTCAATTTAATTGTGGGAACAGGTGCTTTGACCTTGCCGGCTGTTTTTTCTCAAGCAGGATGGGCTTTAGGTCTAACGTTGATTATAATTCTAGCTTTCATAAGTTTTATAACAGTTACTTTTGTTATCGAAAGTATGGCATGCGCAAATGCGATAGTGCACTGGAGGCGACTGCGCTTATTAAAAAAAGATAGAGTATGTATCGCAGTTTAATTTTAACACCGGGTTGCGGAACACAGTGTCCGAAAATTTGGTTTAACGATGATCATAAGCAAGGTTATTAGATGCAGAGCTGACCTCGTTCGGGTGGATCCAGTGGACTGTCAATTGATATTGCGTGGTTGATAAAAATATTGAGCAGTCTTCCAGTTGGCGTCATTCATTAAGGCTATCGGAACGCTCTGAATTTAAGCCAAAAATAGGGCTTCGGCTGATAGCTGATTGTCGACTTATTCTTCAACATTTTGCAAACATTCTTTCACTATAAGGAAGATAAAGGACAAATCTACGTCTCTAATGGACTACTTTTGTAGTTTATATACGATTTACTAGAAAAAAGTTGGCATTAATTGTGCCAAAAAACACACGTTTTCAATGCTACACTATGACCTTGTTCGTACTTATTTCACAAACCTAAAGTGACTCTTCCTTTTTCGGGAAAGCTTTTTAAGTCTTCAAAATATTTCCAAAAATTAAGGTAATTAACCGACAGCGGCACCCTTGCAACAGCATTTTTTAGCCTCGTAGTGTGGCTTAAATTCAGAGCGCTCTGACAGCCTTAACGAGGTGATCTTCTGTGTACGTAATGACCTTGAATCATAGGACAGTTTTATACGTGCAAATTTTGTTGTCAAACTTTTTATATGTAAAACAGTAGACTGTAGACACAGAAAAACAAAAGACTGATCTACATAGAAAAATATCGTTTTTCAAGTTTAATTTTTATCAGAATGCATAGAAAAATCACATTTTGAATGAGTAATTGTACAAAATAGTATGTTTAATGCACGCATACACAGCTTAGAAAAAATATTATTTCATTTTATCACTTATTTTTTAAGCAAGATCAGTTTACAATTCTACACTTTCCTGATGAAAATATGTCATCACAGTCTAAGATCTTCGTCAGATCAAATTTTCTGACAATGCGTTCTGCAGTCCAGTTATCACGTTTTAACGTTATTTTTGCATCTATTAATCACGTTCGACATTATTTCAGGCATTTCAGGATTCATCGGAACGTTTATCAGACACGTCCGATGAATCATGTGCTGAAGAAACAGAAGGCGAGCCTTTGTTTCACAGCACTTGTCGGTACTATGAACTAGATCGAAAATTAGAACTAGGTGAAATGGCCACGCTGTTTTTTAATCGACCCGGGAGGATATTATTTTACGCTTGTTTTGCTATTTACTTATACGGTGACCTTTCGATATATTCGGCTGCTGTGGCAAAATCAATGGCCGACGTTACTTGGTATGACTTTATTTTCGAGGGGTCATCCATAAATTACGTCACACGTTAAGAGGGAGGAGGGGGTCGACGAAGTGTGACATTGTGTGACAAGGAGTGGGGGGACCATAAGCCTCGTGACGTCACATGTCCAAATCTAAAGCTTTAACTGTAAGCGAAAAACTTAAAAAAATATTCTATCTTTAAGGTAGTTGTTGTGGTACAATATTGTCAAAAAGTTATAGATTATACGCGCCACAAAAGTATACCAGCTTGTAGCTAAGTGATCCATAATTTGTATGCAAGACTGTACCCGTGGAAACGTAAACCATACAGTATTCATATGCATGTATACTTTTCTATAAATTGTTGAACTTTAAACCGTTATTTGTAAATAATTAGACGGTCAAAAATGTTTTCTTATTTTTTTTAAACTCATAACAAATGCATTGAAAGACTGTCAGTTTTTGGAAAGTTTCTGACAGTTAGTTCTTTTTTTATAAATAAGAAACTGGTTCAGATCTACAGAGATCGTATACAATCAATATTAATTATCCAATTTTTAATTGAATTTATCTCAGATTATATACGATCGATCGACTTTAAATTTTCAGGGTAATTGTATTATCATATCCTTAATAAGTATACAAAAATTAAGAATTTTCTGACGGTGTGCTTTAACCACGACAACTACCTTAAGCTATATAAGGTTTGTATTGTATTATTTTGGATCTGCTGTATTTATTTACTCAGTTCTAGGTGTTAAATTGCAAAATATGTGACTTCATGAAATTCGTGTGACGTAATTTATGGATGACCCCTGACTTAGTGGTTTATTAATGGTTTAGTTACGGGGACTGATCTCTCAGATTGTAAAATATGCTTTTGGGAATTTTCGGACTGTGGTCGCAAAATTCATTTTATCACTGTTTTTATTAGCTTTAACTAAGCTTAACGAATGTTTGCTGCTTAAAAATTTCAAAAAACACATGTTATTGTCCTAAAAATTTAATCAAAAAAACGTTATATTCGTCAATATGTCACGAGATTTCGAATTACGGGAAGACAAATTACCATTTTAAAGTTTTTTCTTTACAAACGTATGGCATAAATACTGACAGATTTGGCTTTCTCAATAATTTTTTTCAAATTTAATGTTTTCTGTACAAAAATCCATCACTGTCAAAGTCTGTCAATGAACTAATAAAACCAGGGCCCACTTTCCCTCTGGGCACGTGCCCAGGGCCCCGCAATCGATGGGGCCCCCTACTTCTTGCCAGATTCGCATTCGATAACCGATACTGCCAACAAATATACAGATTGTATCAACTCAAAGCTGTCCGTAGGGCACTCTGTGTGTAAGACAGAGCTCTATATACAAACGATAAGTAAGAGTGAGATAAATGATCGCTAATAGGTAGTAATTACTGTGGTTACTGTAAAATAAATTTAAATAAACGTCTTTGTTTTCTAAGTAAAAATAGCCATTTTATCAATTAATGATAGTCTGTAGTCACTACCGAAATTATTGATAAAATGGCTATTTATACTGTTCACGAAAAAATCCAAATAATTAAATGGTTTTATGGTGGTAATTCAACCACCGACGTAATAAATTTATTTGTAGCTGCCTTTGAAAACAGACCGACTTCTTCTAATAATTTAAACGAACTAAAAATACAAATTTCTAATGCATGTCAGTCCGTTGACCATGAGATGTTAACCAATGTGAGGAAAAGTATTTATAATCGATTAGGTTATTGTTTGGCAGAACGTGGAGGTCTTTTCGAACACTTAATAAATTAATTATTAAAATTATTGTTCAAACTGTTGTACCAGATATAATAATAATACGAATTAATATTACGGTTTAGTTGTTTTAGTTTGTAAACTGGTAAAAAGATTTACAAGTATTATTTATTTACAGTAACCACGGTAACTATTAGCGATCATTTATCTCACTCTTACTTATCGTTTGTACATAGTGCTCTGTCTTACACACAGAGTGCCCTATGGACAGCTTTGAGTTGATACAATCTGTATATCAATATATGTTTTAATAATATATTTGTTAATTATTGATTTGCTTAGTAATTAATCTTTTCTTAAGAAAAAATAGTCTTCCGAAAGTGCCCAGGGCCTCCAATAGGTTAAAGACGGCGCTGAGTAAAGCATCCTATATTAACTAAAGATTGATTGTCCAAAAACCCCTAGTAACACGTTCTTAAAATTAATTTTGTCCACTGAAACAATAGTTCAATATAATTTGATGTCCTTGGTAAAATATAATTTATTCAAACCAAATATATTTTTAGCACTTATGTACCGGCCAATGATACTAATAGCACCTTGTCGCCAGACATGCTATGCTGGGAGGGCAGTAAACTTACAAGAAAAGAAGCATATCGCATGTTTTTGGGTGGATTTCTGGTTACTCTCGGACCATTCGTATTTTTCAATGTACAAAAAACAAAATATTTACAAATATTCACTTCGTTGATGCGATGGATAGGTAATTATAATTTTTATGTGTTGGTAAATGCAAGGTTAATATGTTACTGTAGGCTAGGCGTCAGTGGCTGATCCAGAATTTTGGTTTGGGAGAGGCTTGACCCAGCTGAGGGTAGACTTTATCAAGGTCAACACTAAAAAAGCACACACATTTTTTGATCATTAAACGCATAGTAAGTCTCCTCGGATAATTTTTTGCTGCATCTCGAATCTACAAGGTGATACTTCTTTTTTCACAGCGTGTAAAAATCAAATAGACGAACAAATATTTCAAGTAACTTTTTTATCAAAACTCGAAAATAAGAAAGAAACAGCCATTCCAAGTTTAATAAAATTTTATTTAATTTTGAGGTTAATCCTAGCCACTTTATAAGAAAGAATGGTAGTATATCTTCCACATAAAAAAGCGGGTCTCTTATTGGGCTAGTATACGGACAGCCCGCGGAGTAGCGCTGCGAGCTCAACAGCAATGCTTGTGTTAAATAAAGAGAGTAAAAAGATTAAATTCAATTTTCAAAGTATATTACGCAACCCCAACACAAAGACAACCCCGTTACGCATCTCTTTTAACACAGCAAGCATTGCTGATGTGCTCGCAGCGCTACTCCGCGGGCTCTCCGTGTGCTCGCTCAATAAGAGCTTCACCCCTTCCATGTATAAAAGAATAAAAGAATATAAGATTCTGTACTATTCTTTTTTGTAACCGTGGTCCTGGCGTTATGTTATGTCACTATGGAAATATCTTCTGCCATTGTCTATAATTTAAACATTGATAAACACAGCACATTGGCATTATCAATGGCTTATTATTTGACATAAATTCTTCACAGACGAGTCATTATATAGCTGGCGCCCCTAGCGGTAAAGTTTGGCAGTGCCCGTCTCCATTGTGTTTTTATGTTTTAAAAATTGTCTAAAAAGATGACTTACGGTTTTCAGCATTCTCTGTGATGATCGGACTAGCAACGCATCGTCTGATTGTCTTCGGACCGGTCGGTCATCCGAAGTTGGTATCACTGTCCGGAGTACCCGCCCTCTTCGGTGCTTGCGTTTACAGCTTTATGTGTCACCATTCACTGCCAAGCCTCATCACTCCTGTTAGAAATAAAAGTCACTTGAAAACGTTTTTATCGTTCGATTATATATTGATTTGCGCGTTTTATTTACTGTTAGCCATGACAGGAACATTTGCTTTTGCGCATTTAGATGACTTATATACATTGAATTTTGTACCTAGTGCCAGCGACCATGCCAATTTTATATTAAAATTAATCGAGTACTTCTTAGCTCTCTTCCCGGTTTTTACTTTATCAACAAGTTTTCCAATCATAGCGATTACGTTAAAAAATAATTTACAAGCATTATTCTTAGATGTGAACCGAATACGACATTATAATATTTGGTTAAGGGATGTTTTGTTCCCGTTGTTGGCGGTGGTACCGCCAATATTAGTAGCATTTTTAACCGAAAATTTGAGCATATTGGTTGGTTTTACCGGCTCTTATGCCGGTAATGCTATACAATATTTGATTCCTACGTTTTTAGTATTTTATGCGCGGAGAACATGCTTCCAGCTGATTGGTTTAGGTGTAAAAAATGAATATCGTAGTCCGTTTAGAGGCGTCTTTTGGCTGATTTTTGTCGTTGTCTGGTCAGTTGCGTGTGTTATACTTGTTACTGTCAATTTTTGTAGAGGAAAAACATCTTAATTTTTAAAAGCAATGTTATCCTCATTTATATATTTCCTTATTTGTATTGTTTTAACAGATTTTAAAAGTACGCAATGGAAATTCGCGTAATAAAAATAACTAGGTTTATGAAGAAGAAAAATAGGGTTATGTATAGACCACAAGCCCGTAGCTTTGTTAACATACAAAGATCAATAAATTCAGCTGAGCGGAGTTTTTTTTTCATTAATTTTAACGATTCATCTATTTTTAATCGTGTATGAACAAATTCGCGCAATATAATTACGCGCTATAACAGTAGACACAAGTTCAGATGGGTGTCATTTTTCATATTCACCTGATAAGTAGCGCAAAACATAACCAGCCTGTTATTTTGACGATTTATTTTACCTATTTATAAATCGTGTATGAAAAAACTCGCGCAATATAGACGCGCGTTATAACATCATTCATCTGTTATCTATTACTCATTCATCTGGTCTTAATCAGCAGCGATAAATATAGCCAGCTCGTTATTTAAACGTATTAATTTCCGTTTATAAATCGCGTATGACAAAATTCGCGCAATATAAATGCGTGTTATGAGAAAGCACTATCTCAACTGATATGTTATTTAGAAATGCGTAACGTAATTTATTTAGAAATGTGTCTCTTACCTGTGAAAACAGTTTTATTTAATTTGTTTATTAGATAATAGATAAACATAATGTCAATTTCGAATTAAACAACATAGTGCTGCATATCAGTGTTTACGTAACTCGAATTATGGGTCACCTTTAGACATTACAATAACTACATTGGTGCTATTTCTGTTTACCGTGATAATTAAAAAAGTGTTTTTATTTTGGTTTTATTTTATTTGTTTATTTTCAACCTTTAATACACAAAAAAAAACCCGGGTCGCAGTGCCCAAACCCTGCCGACAATATAGTGTAGTTGCTTATACAGGCAGTGTGGCTTTATTATGCGAACTTAAGTTGGTTTTTGGGCAAAATAAAAAATTTGACTCCTTAATACACCCCTTAAAATAACATTTTTTTTCATAATTGCAATAATATTATCAATCGAACCTCTATACCAAATTATATACAACTTTCAGTAAATAATTCACTATCTACAAACTAGTGTTTTCATAAAATTTGTAAGTCCGGTCCTGTCGGGCCGATTTTATTGAAATTTTAGGGACACTTTTTAATTACTACTAAAGGGTTAAATGTCAATTTTGAAACGATTCTGAGAATTTTTTCGATATTTTGGGGCCCAAAAACATTTTTCAACCCCTAAAAACTACCCTTAAAATGCCCCGATTACGCCCATTTTAAATAGGCTTCTTGCGGTGATGGATTTCAACACGTGGACCAAAGGACCAAATTTCGTTAAAATCAATTAATTCTTTCGAAAGTTATTGCCCGCACACATATATATACGTATATATATATATATATATATATATATATATATATATATATATATATATATATATATATATATACATATTTATATAAACATTTTCAAAAATGATGCCAAATTGTATAGGAGGTTATGAAACGTTGAGAAATTTTGGTCCGACCCCTAGGTCCCGCCATCCGACCGACGCCAATAGTGTATGTTGCCATATGGCAAATACACAAAAAAAGGGGTGTTATTGAAGTGATTTGCCCCCCTTTTTGGGATGGTTTCCTCCTTTTGGGGTGAGTTTGCTTTTTATGTGATGAATCCTATTATTGAACTGATTTCCTCTCCTTTTTTTGAGATTATGATTAACAATTTTATTGTTGATTGCTAAAAAATATAATTTAGCAGTTTGATAGCGACGCTAACACTCTAAAATAGTTTTTTATATTATCTTTTATTTTCGAAAAATTTGTAAATATACGTCCTATTTAGAAATGTCAAGCTTGAAAAAGTAATATTTTTAAAAAATAGTTATTGAAAGAAGTGTATGATAGACAAGTTATTAGTAGTACCTAGTACTTATCTAGTTATTTTTGATATACCAAGGCTGACTTATGTTAATATTTGTTAAGTAAAAAAAGTTTAAAAATTAGACTGTGCCAAATAAAAAGATAAAATGGGCGCTATTTTTCATTTATAAAAATGTCGTCCGCAGTTCGCACTGAATATAGAATAACTATTTTTATATTATTTGTATTTGTAACGATTTATTAAAGTATATTATATAGTTATATAAACGTAATATTATTCATGCATTCCAATACCAATTCCTTCATTCTTGTTTATCATAAAAATATCCAGTCTAGAGTTGTGTAACTCAGATCTGAACCGGTTCAAAGATCCGACTCCGACAGAAGATCCGTGAGAGCCGACTCACTTTTTTTTGAGCCGACGGATCAACGGATCCACGTAACTCAGTTAAACAATTGACACACAGAAGCACATTTTACACTTACGTATCAGTTCTCGCTTTGATGCATCTGTCAGCTCAAATGACTCATGCATCACATGTTTGGCTATGCATTTTTGATTCTATACAGGTCGTGATATGATTGACTGAACTAGGTAACTCAGTGGTAGATTGCAGTAACATATTCGGAACTCGGCTCTTTTTGAACTGGTTCAGTGAGCCGGCTCACTTACGGGATCCAGATGCAAAGATGCAGATCACTAAAAAGACCCGTTTTTCCCATCTGTAATCCAGTCGACTCTCGATAATTTGAAACTCAAGGGACCAGAGAAAAATTTCAAATTACCAAGAGTTCAAAATAACGTGGTTAAATAACCAAGAGAGAGGGAAAAAATCAAGTAAACAAGTTTGTACAAAGTTCATGATTTATTATTTTAAACATATGTACAATTATTATTCATTTTGAAAAGAAGTTCGTAATTTTCTGTTTGAAGGAAAACTGGAATGCGAACTGCAAACTCACTCATATCTCATTTATGTAAACAACCGACAGGTCTGTGCATGATAAACGCTTCAAATTATAGAAAGTAGGGAAGCCCCGACTTCAAATTCTTGCATGTTGGCTGGCAAGATACTATTCCTTCAACTTCAAATTTCCCAGGGGACCAATTAATATTGATTTTATTCAATTTATCGAATATTTTTCAAGGAACCGGGAAAACATTTCAAATTATCGAGAAATTCAAATTAACGAGTGTCAAATTATCGAGGAGAGTCTACTGTAGCAGCATTAACAGTTAAAAAGGTTCAAAATTAAAAATATGTTACATGGCGTAATTAATAAATGTTTAAGAGTCGCTGTTTACCAAACTAAACGAGCCTCCAATCGCTAGATGTCAGTATTGCAAGCTTAATCGATGTTCTAACAAAATAATAGAACCGCCGAATATTGCTTAACCGCAATGACGTCATCAGTGTATTTTGGGAAATAAAAGGTGCATGTTGCGTGTGTAAATCCGTTTTTAAAAGCTGTTTTATGTCAATAAATACACAAAACTGAAGGTAAAATAGGTTGATCTATTTACTATGACTTCATTTTTATAGTTAGAATAGAATATTATTGTCTCTTTGAAAGTGTACAACGCGATGTAATCGTTTATAGGTAGTTTTTAAGACATGACAACGGCTTTTTCTTCGTTAGTGGAAAAAAGGTGTGTTAGTATAAATAAGATAGATCCATAAATAGGTTTTTCAAGAAAGTTGCACTAATGTTCTACTTATTTTCGTGTACACGGCGATGTACTATTTTTGTTCACCCCCCATTCAATGTGTTTTAAGCTATTTATAATATATACACGTTCTCAATGTAGTTTTGGTTATACTCGTGTGAGAATTATGTTTGAAGCGTATATTCTGTTTAACAAAAAATGATCTTGAAATACAGTAAACAGTGTAAGATATGCATAAATGATTTTCTAATTTATGAAAGTTTATTTCAAAATTCCGTTTTAAAATGTGTTACAATTTATTTACAATTAAAATGAGATTTTGTAACAGTTTATGAAGTGCAAATAAACAACCAAGTTTAAAGTTTATTCATTGTGATTTTAGTTCTAAGGTCTAGTGTTTGCAACAATTGGTTATTATCTTCATTAATAAAATACTGAGATATTTTCGAGTTCGCATTATTGAACTTCAGTGATTGATAATTACAAAACAAATACAGACATCGTCAGTCTTTTGTTTGAAGTAGTCATAAAGATAGTTGAACTGTTTACAAATCGTCATGGTAATACAATTGTAAACAAGTGAACGCTGTGGAATTTAATTTTATTAGGGCAATAGTCTCAAAAGATAGCCAACAAAATAATTTGTTATTTTTTCACTTTATATTTCACGTTCTAGGATAGGTAACTAGTTTGTTTGTTTACAAAAAGTGAAGAATATGTCAATGTCAGTAATATTGCAGATTATAGACGGTAGTGTTGTAAATAATAATTGCGACATTTAGCTAGAGGTGTACTCAAACTATGCAAATAAGTACACTTTCTATAAACATTTGTTTTAAAATTTTGTTACGGTTGGTTTTCAATTCAAGTCTAAATGAAAATACTAAAATATAGCGAGGATATTTTTCTAGTACCTATTGACTACTGTATTTCAATTTCCAAGCTATCGGTTACAAATTATTTACGTTGTTACTTTTATGTGTATAATATTTTATGAAATTGAGAGAACAGCTAAATAAACTTTATTTTTTCAAAAAATATTAATATTTTTTAAAGTAATTGTCTACATTGTAATTATCATTTAATATAATTCCTGACGTTTCGCATTATTGCATTTTCAGAGGATCTAAAATTAAATTACATATTTCATCTTAATTCTAAGTTATTTTATGTAGAAAAATCTATTTGACTACTAAATTTGAAATACAGTAAAAAGTTCACGACGAGGCGAGACTTAATTCTAAAATGTCAGTGATTTTAAGTAACGTTTTGAATCAACTATCTTCACCCACAAAAGTGAAAAAAGATGTTCGTTTGTTTTTAATAGAATAATTGAATTCGTGTGTATTTTAATAAAAAACAAATGGGTGTTTATACAGGACTGGGAATAAAGAAAATTATTGAGTACAACAAGGAGACGTAAACAAAATTAGTAACGAGACAACGATAGGATGCAGTCATCTATTTAAATTAAATTAATTGTTTTTACTTGAAAAGAGGACAAGGCAATCGCTCATCCGTAATGATTTTCACTAATTTTTCCCCCATCTTCTGTTCTATTCTTTTCTCAATCCTGTGGCGAAAACGGTGTTTTATATTTATTTTTATTTTTTTAAAGAAGATTATCAATAAATTATTAAAGTCGATATGTTTCTTTACAGTTTCACAATGGAAAATCCAAACGTAACCGAACTACGTAACAGATCGAGTCGCTCTCGTTCGAAAACTCCATTTCTTCGTTCGAGCTGTGACAGAGAAACGTGTGCGCTAGAAGGCCACAATCATGAAAAAATTGAAGTGACTGAAAATCTGGAGAAAGTTATGAGGAACAGTCCAGTTGTGAAACTGTCTCCTATCGAGTAAGAAAATTACACTACCTAGGGAAAACCATAGCTATAATGTCACCATCTAGATCAATTTATTGGAACTGAGAAAACGCCCGCCTATTTATTTTTTAGTGCCATCTGTTATCGAGTTAACTAACTCTTGTATACTAGTACCGCGGTCGTGTTCCTTTCTTATTCCGATTATCCGCACATATAAACCAATTTAAAAAACTCACAAAAAGTTATTTGCTGGAAAGTTCTTTTTATTGTATTAATGAACTAGCGGCCCAGTCCGGCTTCGCCCGGGTGTAAATGTAATATATAGGATATAAAAGAAGAGAATCATTATCATTAAATTCTCAACGTGTATTGAATTTGCGCGAATTCAATCGCTTTTATTTGTGAATGTTCAAAAATCGAAGAAAAATCGTATTTCCCAAAAAGAAAGTAAAAAAATTCTGTTGATCCAATCGCTACCAAACTTCAGAAGATCACCCGCTGGGCTAATCTAAAGATTGTCTGAAAATTTCATCAAAAATGGTCTACCCGTTTGGAGTCCATAGATTACATATACATCGTCTTTTATCTATATAGGTTATTAAAATGTAAAAAGTGGTTATTGTAACATAACGATAATAGTTGGACATATAGTATCGCGAAGTTTTTTGTAGTTATTGATAATATTGTAGAACATACTTTTGTTCTATCATCAAATAGTTTCCGCAGCGAATGCAACAAAAGATGTTTTATGGCATTTTTTTTACACCTTGGATTACGTTACTAAAGTTTTAGTAAGGATCCCTAATATTTTCTAGCAATAAATATAGCCTATGTTACTCAGGGTGAATGTAGCTTTCTAATGGTGAAAGAATTTTTTAAATCCGCACAGTAGTTTTTGAGTTTATTCATTACAAACATTCACACACACAAAAATACAAATCTTTCCTCTTTATAATATTAGTGTAGATAACGTTTAGAATCAATTGGACGTTTAGAAGAGAGTGAAAATCGATTTCCAAAAATTATTGAACTTGGTGACCTTTCAGCTATGGTCTCTTTGCAAATATGCATTAGTGTTTGTTTTTGGTTTTTTAATAATAATTATAATGTTCAATTGGAAACTTTTATTATAGTTCGTCAGTGGAAGAAGTATTTACAACAAAAACTGTTAAAACTGTAAAAACCCAGCAGCAGCGCAAATCGACCCGACACAAAACATCAGATTACAGTTCAGACGATAGTGAAATGGTTGCTAATAAGAAACCGTCAAATAAGAGCTCGTTAGAAGAAACTGTGACGCGATCCACAAGGTCTACAAATGTGGCTTCCGCCAACGGCAGTGGAAAAAATAAACAACCAGCCAATGGAGCTTCGCCTGGGTCACATGCCGCTTACCAGCTTTACAAGGAAGCTGGAGAATATTGGAAGTAAGTTATTTACAAACAGTATAAGCATGTAAAGCTGCGGTTTCATCTTCAAGTATATTGCTATCATTAATTAAAACTAGTTATGCGAAAGGGTAAATTACCGGTTAAATAACCGTGGTATTTTTTTTTATATATTTATCACTAGCCACTCCCCGCGGCTCCGCTCGCAATTGTAATGATACACGGCAACAACAACAGTAGTGGAATCTTCATCTAACAGCTACATTTTCAATCCATAGAAACTGTATTTTAAAAATTAGAGTGTGTTAATCATTGACACCTCTGTACTTCCCCCCTTTACATAACTTAGAAGACTATTTTAGTATCTCTACTCAACAAAAGAAACATGTCTGCCAAATTTCAAGTCTGGAGGTCTAATAGTTCCGGAAGGTATCGTGATGACCTGTCAGTGACATTCATCCCCTTTAAGTAAGGTAGCCTATGTCCTTTTTGTCTCTTTGTCAAATTTTATCAAAAGCTGTTCAGAGGTTTAGGTGTGAAAGCGTAACAAATAAACAAACTCACGTTCGCATTTATAATATGAATTAGGATTATTATACAAGGCTGCCCAGAATTTTTTTAAACTATTATTTTTAAATTCGAGTTAGAAAAGCGCAGAGACATGTTTTCTGTAAACCACTGATGTAAAAGTTCGTTGCTATATAAGTATACTTTCATACGTGAAATTGCACCTGACATGTATGGAGATAATTTGTCAGCCACTAGAAAAACAAAACCGTTAACGATTAAAGAATACTGGTTTATGTAAATTAATTGTCAACATGACCTTGTAAAAAACGTTTACTGTACCCTTGAACCACTCTTTGAATACATAACTTACTATAACACTTTTCAATTGAATGAACTTCTAAATAAATGGTGCTATTCTGTATGGCTAGAACTTACAATACTGTTAATTTTTTGTCATTTTCTAACAAATTTAACATTACATAAAAGTGCAATAGTTGCTAGGTTACAAAAAGGGGTCGTCCATAAATTGCGTCACACGAATTTAATGATATTTTGACCCCCCCCCCTTCTTTGTCAAAGGTAATCACATTTGTGGGATCTCCCCTCGCTGGTATGACGTCACATATTTTGCAATTTTACACCTATGAAACAATACAAACCTTATATAGCCTAAAGATAGAATTTTTTTAGTGTATTTGCCATAAGGCAACATACACTATTGGTGTTGGTCGGATGGCGAAACCTAGGGGTCGGACCAAAATTTCTCGACGTTTCATAACCTCCTAAACACTTTGGCACCATTTTTTAAAATGTTTATATATATATATGTATATATATATATATATATATATATATTTATATACGTATATATATATGTGTGCGGGCAATAACTTTCGAAAGAGTTAATTGATTTTAATGAAATTTGGTCCACGTGTTGAAATCCATCACCGCAAGAAGTCTATTTAAAATGGGCGTAATCGGGGCATTTTAAGGGTGGTTTTTAGGGGTTGAAAAATGTTTTTGGGTCCAAAAATACCGAAAAAATTCTCAGAATCGTTTCAAAATTGAAATTTAACCCTTTAGTAGTAATTAAAAAGTGCTCCTAAAATTTTAAGCAAATCGGCCCGACAGGACCGGACTTACAAATTTTATGAAAACACTAGTTTGCGTATACGAATTTATTTACTGAAGGTCGTATTTAATTTGGTGCAGATGTTCGATTGATAACAATATTTCAACTAATAAAATTATTATTGTAAGGGGTGTATTAAGGGGCTCATTTTTTTTTTATTTTGTCCAAAAACAAACTTAAGTTCATGTAATAAAGCCACAGTACCTGTATTAGCAAATACACTATATTGTCGGCAGGGTTTTGGCACTGCGACCCGGGTTTTTCTTTTTTGATCGCGTGAACTTTTGGTTGTTATTCACTTGTTTAATGAAAACAAATGCATACATTAGCATTGCAAATAAACTGCAACGGCCTAATTAAATGTAGGTAAATTCGAAAAGAAAATAATTTATATTTATTTCTTTTTTATGTTATGACAACTTTTGAATACATAATGCGGTTTGACTGGTCGGTCATAAAACACGCGTTGCATAACAAATTAATTTTTGTGTGCCCACTTCCAAGAATCTTTTCAGATGGCGACTGATTAGTTTTTTAAAATATAGCCAGAAGACTTAATTAGTTATGCTAATTTGACGTATGTGAAAATTCTTTTAAGTGTTTGACAAAATATTTTTTTAACATGTTTTATTTAAACGCGAACAGGTTTGTGTTTATTGAAATGTTAATTAAAATAAAATCGCTTAACACAGAAGTTATTCTTCCTGTAAAACACAGTTTTTTTTTATCTAAAAACAATTTTATTAAGATCATTAGAATATTTTAAAACACTTGAAAGTTGACACCAGTTTTTCATGAGATTTCAGTTTTTTTATTTAAAATATTTTGATATAAAATGAATGACAAAATTTTGTCAAAAATTATATTTACATAACTAAAAAAGATATATATTTAGGGTGTTTTATACTGGGCTGAAGAAAGAATTGTCAAAAAATTCGATTTGATAATGACCTTAGATTATGACAACACATATTTGTTTTATATATATATATATATTATGAGCACTGTGGTTGAAACAATAACAATCAAGAAAGCATAGTTACTTCTTACCACAACAGATTTATTCATTGAATGTACATTTCGAGAGCAAAGCTCCCATCTTCAGCAGATGGGAGCTTTGCTCTCGAAATGTACATTCAATGAATAAATCTGTTGTGGTAAGAAGTAACTATGCTTTCTTGATTGTTACATATTTGTTCATACAAAAAGCATTGTATGTAGAATTTTAAATCGATTATGCTCGAGAAGTAATTGATCGATTCAAACGATTTTTTTTTTTCAAGCTAAGTATTTAACATAGTTTTTTTGCACAATCTCTACTTCGATCCAACTTTTTTCTACGCATTTTAATCAAAATTTAGCTTGAAACGTGACCTTTTTCTATGTACATCATTCATTTGTTTTTGTGTAAGTACAATCTAATGTTCTACATGATGGAGTTTCACAACGACATTAAACTGTTCCTCTATTTATAAAAACTAATTATATGATCACAATCTAAGGTCATTGTCAAATCAAAATTTTGACAGTGCTTTCTGCAAAACCGGCCCTAGCCCTTGATCAAGGTAGAGCGAGATTGTCTTTCAGCGCCCTTTGATCGACGCTTTCACTTCATGTAAATTGTATTTCGGTTAAGTCCCAAATTTTCAAAAATCAATTGTAAACATCGACCCTTGTTGAATTTAAATTAAATTAAGTAGCTTTATTTTACATCTGCTTCTTTAATATTAAGAAAGTTCCTCCCGCTATATACAGGATGTCCGAGAACTATCTTTACAACTTTGAAATTTAATAACTTTTGAAATAAAAAAGATATTCACATTCTGTGTTCTGCAGTTATTAATGCAACTCATAAAGTTTTTTTCTCTGGGGTTATTTGAAGGATATTATTTATCGGAGAAAGGTTACTGACATTGCTGACTTAAAAACCCGCATTACAGAGGCTTTTGCCACTGTCAAAGACGTTATGTTACAGCGTACCTGGCAAGAAATCGATTACCGACTGGATGTGCTTCGGGCCACACGTGGTGCACATGTGGAGGTGCTAACCTAAACAGAACAAAACTTTATGAGTAGCACTAATAACTGCAGAAAACTGAATGTGAATATCCTTTTTATTTCAAAAGTTATTATATTTCAAAGTTGTAAAGATAATTCTCGGACATCCTGTTTAATTAAATTAGTATTTGGTGTAAATTTCAATCAAAATTTTATTTTGCGCTGGAAATTATTTTTCGCATTTGGCTTTTTGACACCCCTTGCCACCTGGCACCTAAAGCGACCGCTCCTCTCGCTCTACCTCAGAGCCGGGGCTGCTCCCACGCGACCGCCCGTAATATCTAGCCGTCCTAGGCGCGAGCCTAGTCGACCTTTTGGAAACTCCGTGTCTGCTTATGGAGAAATATGTTTGATCACAATCTAAGGTCATTGTCAAACAAAGATTTTTTGACAATACCTTCTGCAATTCGCTACTAATCTCGCGGAGGTCTCAAAAAACGAAGAAAAAATGAGATTTTTTTAAATTTTGCTTTTTGTACCTAGATGTTAATAAATCTACTTTTGATTTCAGTAAATTTCCAAAAACTGATTATACATATTCTCGCCGATCACCCCACAGACAGGAACTTGCTCCTGGCATCGTGACAATGCCCAACATGTCACGCAAATCGATACATTCGATGGGAGATCGGGAGGACTACACCAAAGCAACAGTTTTGACACAAAACAAACGAAATGAAGTCTTCGACAGCACATACAAATCCCACAAAACTTTTGATAATTACAGTACATACAAAGGTGAGTCATATTTTAAATAATACAGTAGAACCTCGATAAGTTAAAATCCCTGGGAAACGTTTAAAAATTTAAGTTATCGAGTTTTTTTACTTATCGAGAGTTGAAGTTAGAGAGGTTGTCAGAGTAAAATTTTTAACTTACCGAGGTTTGTGGATTTTATAGAGGATGTATTTAGTTCGATGGAGGTGATATATATATTTTTTATCTAATATTCATTTATTTCTTAACCTTAGCGTATTAATATATATTATGATGATACGTGAATTTTGATTAAAAATTAAACAAAAAAATTTACCGACCGGCAATCATGTTGACACTGTTTCAAAGTTAGAACCGTCAGATGGCAGCATTGCTGCATATACTGAATAAATGTATAATTGTTACAATTAATCGTTTTGCAAAAACAAAAGCAATTATAGATTTTTTAATTGTTGATACACATAGAGCAAGTAATTATCTATTAAATGATATAAAATAATGTGGAGTAATTGTGAGGTTTTTTCGAAAAAGGGAGGCAAACATCTTAACCTTAGCGTATTAATTAGTCTTGGGCGATTATGAATGATATAATCGAAATATTTCGATTATGGCCGAATAATCGATCATTCGATTATGTTAACCGAGATATCATTCGTTTGATTCGATTATTGTTAGCGAGATATCATTCACTTCAATCGATTGTGAGATATGAAATGTATGTGAATTAATCCCGACATATATCATATTATATCATTCGGTTTCTGCATTTGCGTGCACTGAAGAGTGGGGATACTTTCGTTTGTACTTTGTTGTACTGTTTTGGCATTCCAGTCTCCCAGACTCCAGTAGACCAGTCATTGACTGCATTACTTAAAGTTAGAGCGGCGGCGTATCTTTTGAGTTTACGTGTATACGGTACATACATTTCTCATAGTGACCGGTTATTAACTTATTACTTATTATTCATTGTCACTATATTACTACAAAAGCCGTTGCAATCATAAAACAATATTTGTCAATGCCTGATATATCTCGCTCTTCCAATCCCCTTATTTTTTGATCAGAAAACAAAAATTTGTTTCCTGAATTATACGAGCTTCATAAAAAATCTCTCTGTGCGCCAGCTACCTCCGTGCCTTCCGAAAGGATATTTTCCAAAACTGCTGTGATTACTAATGCAAGGAGGAACAGACTATCACCGAAAAATTTAAATTATATTGTTTTTTTAAATACGAATCTATGATTTATGATCTATGATTAATTTATAATAATAAAGAATTCGTTTTATTTTTGTATTGAATCATACCAGCGATTCCATTATTAATGTGTTTTGTATTAACTATTAAACCCGACACAGTACTATGTCGATTGTCGATTATGAATTATCATACATCATTCGATTATGGCAACCGAGATATCATCATATCATTCACTTGATTCGATTATGCTTAGCGAGATATCATTCACTTGAATCGATTATGGTTAGCGAGATATCATTCACTTGAATCGATTATGCTTAGCGAGATATCATTCACTTGATTCGATTATGCTTAGCGAGATATCATTCACTTGAATCGATTGTGAAATATGAAATGTATGTATGTCGATTGTCGATTATGAATGATATATCATTCGGTTCTGCATCTGCACACATTGGGAAGTCTGTTGCACTGGAGATGGGGGTGCTTCCGTTTGTTTAAACCAGGGGCTCCCAAAGTTTTTCGTAGGCGGGCCAATTTGATATTCCCGATTTTTTTGGCGGGCCAAAAAAAAAGAACGTAATAAAATCAAAACCAATGCGTAATAACTAGACTAGACATACTACAATAATTTTTTTAAAAATAAAGTAAACAATATTTTATTCATACAAACGCATATGGTTAAAGTTCTGTAAGAATTTTTTAAAAATATTAAAATATTTTATTGTACCTTATTTGTAATATGTATTATTTATTTTACTATTTACTTATTTATTTTTTAATAAAAATATAATATATCGTATCGATATCGCGGGCCGAATTCACAGGTTTTGCGGGCCGCATTCATAAGCGATAATTCAAATCATTCATAATCGATAATTCGAATGATCATTCGATTATAAAAACCGATTATTTCGATTCATTCGATTATTGAAATGTATCGATTATGCCCAACACTAGTATTAATATATATATATTGTTATTTGTATTTCTTTTAGTTGCAGAGAAAAGAGTGCCACGCCGTTTAGAAGAATATTTAAATTCAGAAGATGCGTTTGATGAAGTAGACTATCGTAAAAGGAGCTATTACACAACATATCAAAAAGAGACAAGAATACAGTATATCTTGCGAATATTACGTATAACATCTATTTTAACAACTGTATCGACTTTGTTTAGTTCCACGTGGCACAAAATTAGAAAACCTAGTTACAGCACGCCTGTCAGAAGAGGAGGCTACATTGAAGAACGTAAGTATTAAAATAATTTACGTTTCTCTCAAAAAGTCTGTTGTAGTAATGTAGTGAAACGTCACGGAAGTGATGTACCCAGGTTTGCCAGAAAATGTTTAACCAAGTCGCCCCATCTGTGATCATTAGTCGCAAACTAACCTTAGTTTCTAGTAACCTTGGCAATGTTCCACTCTTGTCTACTGTCAAAACTTTTTAGGTTATGTGTAGCTGTTCCCACAAATTCGTTATTACGAGGGTTGATCAATAAGTGCCCGTGTTTGACGACAGATGACGATGACGAGATAAATTGACTTTACCATCGTATACTGTACACTTTTAAACGATCTCGTGCTGAGTTGTAGATAAATTTATAGGTTAGGTTATTTTTGACAGCCAGTTGTATCTTTCGTGTTTTGTATTTTTCGACAAAATGGGAGAAGAGCAATATCGATTCGTTATTCGTTTTTTATACGAGTATCTCACCGTGGTCATAGATGGTGAAGGGTCTCCATAGACAGTATCCAACTTCAGCTTTATTTCTTCACATGTTTTTTAAAAAACGAATTACGGATCGATATTGCTCTTTTTCCGTTTTGTTGAAAAATACAAAACACGAATGATACAGCTGGCTGTTGAAAATAACCTAACCTGTGAATTTATCTACAACTCAGCACGACGTCGTTTAAAAGTCTGCAGTACACGATGGCAAAGTCAATTTCACTCGTCAGCGCCATCTGTCGTCAAATACTTATTGAACAACCCTTGTATTTATTATATCACTCTGTCATTTGACAATATGGATAAAAATGTTGTGATTGTTTTTCCAGATTGGTACAATAAAATCTGGAACGCCCTATTGTGGTTCGTATGCAAAATAGCTGCTGGATATTACAGTGCGCTGTGCAGGTTACTTCTCCTCGATACTTGGCTGCTCAAAGGAAAACAATTGAGAACTAAACGGACGCCACTCGTTACGTTTTTAGCACTTCTCCTCATCCCTTTGCTGTTACTTCTTGGTAAGGAAAAAATAATCATTTTTATTATAATATTGACTCTACCAACAGTAATAGATATGTTAACAAAATAAAATTACTTGCAATACTGTTCAATATTTTTATTTATATAAAAGACGTTTCAACCAACAGTTTTTGTCCTTTTCAGTTTTCAAATATTTTTATATTTGAAAATTGAAAAGGACCAAAACTGTTGGTTGAAACGTCTTTTATATAAATAAAAATATTGAACAGTATTGCAAGTAATTTTATTTTGTTAATCATTTTTAAAAGTGTATTTTAGGATTTTTTGAAAAATATTTCTTGGGCTTAATTTGTTGAATATTTAATATTAAATATAGATCATACTGGAAAGTTGGTCGTGTGGACCTCAATTAGAGTGACTATAACAGAGTGTGGCCAATGAACCCAATCGCCGCCATATTGAGCCGCTAGTTGTGGACACTCTGTATGTAGCGCCTGCGCGGTCACTCTATACAAAAGCAGCCGACAGCTGTACACTGCGTATAAAATGGCTCAATATGGCGAAGCCAATCCGTGTTTTCGGTCAGGTTACGTGACCTGTTGGCCACACTCTAATCCATGGATTTAGTAATTATAGAGATGGAGTATACAGCTGCGGGGGGGGGGAATCCATTGAGAGACGGGTACAAAGTAAGAATGGTGTCGATTTTTTATTGGCCGGCGCATTGTGCTGCATACAAAAGAAATTTTCTTTTTACTGCCAACATAAATGTCATGCCACTAGGCACGCGCAGTGTGCCGGCCAATGACAAGCAGACACCACTCACCTCGTCGCGTCCCTTAATCGGCTTTAACCCCCCTTGTCTAAAACCCTAGTACATGCACTGTCTCTATATTCATATCTCTATAATAATAAACAACCAAATCGCGGCTTGTTTTATTTATATTTAGCTGTAAGCCCCTGGTATTTTGCCACCTTATAGTTCTGAATACCTAATGAGCAAGCAATTGATTTCAAGAAGAATAATAACATAAATTTCTTTCAGGTGTCTATTTATTTGCTGAGCACGGCCCTCCCGTAACCCTCCCAAATATGTCACTACCACCTATTCAGGAGTACCTTCCTCCAGTATCCAAATATGCCCACAATACACAAGTCGCCATGTTGGATTTGTTAGAATACACTAAAGTTACTTCAGACAATTACTACAATGCCGTCAAAGAATATGTGCAAAGTAACTTTGGGGGTAATGAAAATACTGAATAAAAATTTTACCCATTCATTCACGCGCATAGCCATATTTCGTTTTTTTTTAATAATTTTACGTTTTTTATGAAGTTTTGCTTTTTGTTTTCTTGTCATTTTTTAAAAGACATGACAAATCTTTTATAGAATAAAGATATTTATTTTTTATGCTTGCTCGTTTATAAAATCTATGGCCAGTTTAATGTGTGATAATTTGTGATTTTTGGAAAATTTTTAATATTGTAGATTAAAGGTACGTTCCACAGGTGACATTTAAATATTTTTCTCGCTTGAAATTAGTCATTATTATTCAAAAGGCTTAAAAAGAATTTGAATTTGCTTTTTGTAAACTGGCTATAAAGATAAAATTTGTGTTTGCTTGCTGTGCTAATTTTTTCATTTTTTTAATTTTTAGTCGTACTAACCCCACACTATTACATTTAATTGAACAAATTTTATTATTAGCTAAAAGCGATTATTTACTAAATAATATCAAGAATTTTGTCTTATTTTAAATTTTCACTACAATGAACTAGAATTATAGAAGTTCACAAAATTATGTACAAATTTTACAGTAGGTGCTTACATTCATTTTAGTCGTTTTTGAGCCCAAAAATTGCCGAATTCTAAAATGAAATGCCCATCATTAAATTGTGGGCTAATAAAGACATTTTGAGCTGTCAAATTTGAGAAAATCCGATTACACCGTGTAAAAAATTGTATGTCTGTCAACTCGACCAAAAAAGTTGTCTAGCTAAAAATGCGTTTTATGAGATTTGCAATCGATTGAGCTAACACAATTAGCAAATATGTCAAAATATTCATTGGGTTATAAGAATTTTATATTAATAAGTGATTGATTACAATTTAATAAATTAATTTTGATATTTTAGTTGAACTTTGATTCAGTAAATCAATAGAATTAATTATTCCGTGTAAAAATTATACTGTTCTATTAATTATCGGTGTCTCATTTGACTCTGTGAAACACATGAAAGCCTCCACTGTTTCCAAAGCATAGACATCCATGGTTTTGATTAAATACAGAATATTAGTGATCTCTTATTTTAAGAAGATTCTTGTACAGGTAATTTTTAAGTTGATAGTTTTTTTTTAACAGCGTGTATAAATCAAATAGGCGAACAAATATTCCAAATAACTTTTTTATCAAAACTCAAAAATAAGAGAGAAACAGATTTTCAAAGTTTAATTTTATTTAATTTTGAAGTCGGTCCTGTTATTATGTCACTATCACGTATCTTGGTGCTAATTTTAAACTTAAAAATCATCCTGCAGTTTGTGGTCCTTGTATAGTGTCCAAAGAAAAAACACTAAATTTAGTTCAATCGATTGCAAACAGATTTCTAACCTGAAATTTTTTATAATTGTTGACATGTATTCTCTGTGAATCTGCTAGATCCTAAAAAATAATCGACAATTGTAATAACATCCTTGTCACTAATGGCCTACCCAAAATCTTAATAAAAAAAAACCCTATCATCATTGAAGCATCGCTAATCCATTTGATTGTTCGATTTACGAGAATTCTGTAAATAGGGCTGTGCTCCGGCCTATAACGGGGCCGTGTGGCGCAGGGTAGAGCCCCACACTCGCCCCAACGTGGACGATGGACGCAGCTCCCAGAGGTGAGTGTGAAGTCTCTATCCTACGCCTGCACGACCGCACTTCATGTCTGTTCATCGGCGATGTTCGATTGGAAATAAACAATCGAATACAAAATGGATCGATTTACTAAAATCAGTTGTATGTTTTATAATATGTATTTGTCGCGACCATCTGAACATTTAATAAAATATGTAAACAGTTCCTGAAATATCGTCAACGTTTCATGGACAGTCCAAACATAGCTGAAAATACACAATTAAGTTAGCAGGAAAGTGGACATGTTGATGTAAATCAATAAACCAATTATTAATTTAGCGACGTTGCGGTCATTTATTTGACCTTCATCAGGCATCTTAGATGCCTGATGAAGTCAAATTAATAATTGGTTTATTGATTTACATCAATTTGTCCACTTTCCTGCTAACTTAATTGTGTATGTTTAAAAAAAATATGGACGCAACAATTTCCAATAGCTGAAAATGTCTACGTAATAGTTGTCAGCGTTTCATGAACTGTCCAGTCAATTCGTTAAATGTTTAGTTACACCAGAAGACATGCATATTTCAAAATGGTGCGACCTTATTTGCATAAATCAATATAAACAAATCTTTAAAGTAATAAAATGTTTCAGTTTAGCCTTGAAAAGTTACATTTCTGTAATTAATTGAGTTGTTTTATTTAAAAATATAATTTTGCGATAAAAACAACTGAACAAAAGTGTTCACATGTTACAAATATTATAATTTATGTGCATATTAATTTTAACACGTAAAAAAAGTTAATGAAATATAATAATAAATCATATTGGATTAGATCACTTTTTATTTTCAGAATGAGAAATTATGTCAGATCTCTTTTAAAGTATGCAAAACTTGATTGAATGACCTTGAGATTTTTTTTTTGTTACGCAGGTGATTTATGGATGCTAAATGAACAGACATGGAGTAGGCGTCATTTGATAAAAATTTATTCAAGGTGTCAATATAAAAAAGATCAGATTTCAAATTAAATTAAGATCGACTTTTAAGTATTTTTAATGGATTTTGCTAGAAAAACTTATAAAAAGAGCGATTAGACGAATTTATCAATAAATCTTAGCATTAATGATTCGAAGGATAATGAATTGAAAATATTAGTATTGTTGATTTATGGGTCCCTTAAAGATATTGTAGGTTATAGACGCTCGATAACACAGGTCATAAGTGTTTGAATAATTAATATCATATATGTATGATACATAGTACGTTTGATTTTAAACGACAAATTGACTTTACATGTTAGATATCTTCATTTGATTTACATTTGGGTTCAAGTTAAATAAAACAGAATCTTGAATCATATATGCTATGTGCCTGTTGAAATTGAATGCACTGTATATTAAAAAATAAATCAAAAATATTTTTGTATTTCATCTTTAGTTTGACACCTCGAATAAATGGTCAGTTAATACGTAAAAAAATAACACTTCTTCTTCACGCGGATTTTTGTCTTATTGCAAGATTTTGTCGAATTTCTGCCAGGCAATCATTCAATTATTAAGCAGATGTTATTTTTTTACAGGGAGAATTATTTCAAGTAAATTAAAAATCATATCCGACTTAAAAAAATAGCAAAGATCGTTGGAACATTGTATATATGACGTCACGTTTATCTATTACAAACCCCCAGCTCTCTAAGTCTGATATGAGATCGTGAGAGTATCAGTTGAATTTTCAATTTATTATAGAAAATAATACATTGAAAATAGTTCATACTTTGTCCACGTATAAGGTTATTAAATACAGAGATGATCTCGTTCCGTTGGTAGGAGAATGACGTCATCCAGTGGACTGTCATTTGATATTGCGTGGTTGATAAAAATAGTGAACGGTCTCCCAGATGACGTCGCTCATTAACGAGGTAACCTGTATATTTAAAGACCTTGGTGTTGGTGGTGACCTTGACTTAAATTCCAGTACATAATTTGAAATAATTCTCCACATTAACTGCGATAGAATCATAATTCCTGATTATTTTTTTAACTGATTAAAATTATATTGAAAATAACTTTTTATAGGTTGGTGGTTATTTTCGGGTACTAGCGAAGTAATTGACGACTTACCTTCAAGGACAGGCTCCATTACTGAAAATACTATATCAGTTTTAAAGCAAATACCGTCCTATTTAATGGCCTTTTTGTCATTTGTTTGTGCCCTACCGTCGTATTTGTTAACTATACCGTCGTTTCCTATTCGCAATTTGTCTATTTTCTCCGAGTCGAAATTTGAACAAACAAATGCGGCAGAAAATTTGATTATGCCCACGAAATTCACTAATGATGATAGCAGTGATAATTCGGCTATGATTTTGACACCGGAATTATTGGACACCATTAAACAAATCGTGCGGAAAAGTGTCTCAGAACAATTTTCGCAACTGTCATTACAAAACAAAGACGCATCGCCGGAAATGGTTGAGAAATTAACACAGTCGATTAAAGAATCTCTCATTCAGAACAATAATTTCGTGCAGAATTTAATAACGCCCGAGTTTATTGGTCAAATCACAAAAGAATTGAACGACGGTGACTTGATTGCAAAACAACAGGCTTTGATCGTAAAATTGACGGAAGAAATGGAACGGATCAAGAAACAGTTGTCGGAAAAAGATAATTCGAGCGACCGGCTGCAGAGTACGATAGACGATTTAAAATCGGAGCACGACACGTTGCTTGAAACTATTAATAAATTAAAAATTGAAACTGCGCAAAATATCAATAGAATGAACGTGAATCTAGACACTAAAATGAAACGCTGTTGTCGACAAGACATCATCCAAATTGAATATCACATACGTAGATTATTAGGAGATCAGAAAAGCAATATCGATGATGAACGCCTTACTGCCTTAGTAAAAACAATGTTTGTCGCTAAAGATGACTTAGAAACTCGTCTTTCAAGTGTGACTAAAAACTTGCAAGCAAATTTTGATAGTCTAGTCAACGCTTCGGCAGCACAAATAATGAAAACTGTATCGGAGAAAATACATGAAAAATTCATTTCACAACAGCGAGTGCAAAGTAATTCGGCACAAATTCAAGTACAAATGAATGATGCAATAAATAAGTTTACGGAAAAACAACAGTCGGCTTTAAATGCATTTATAGCTAGTCAGGAAATCCAAAAACGTGAATTAGAAGAAAGCCTTAAAGCACAAAATGATTTAAAATTATCGTATAACGATGTCCAGGTGCAATTAAATAAGCTCAAGGATGATTTAAATAAATTTATTAAAGTACAAAATGTCCAAAGAAATGACTTTTTGACTTTACAGAAAAATATTTGGAACGTTCAGAGTAATAGTGATGTTAATACTAGAGATTTGGCGATAGGCTTAAATGAAAATGATATTAAATATATTGTTAAAAAGGCCTTAGCTCAATACGACGCGGACAAAACTGGATTAGTGGATTACGCGTTAGAACCAGCAGGTCAGTTCGTTTTCTATTTACTGTTTATAGTTCATATATTTTTTAATCGCATGATTTATTTTTTTAAACAACATCATTGCGTAAAATTAAACCAAATCTAAACAATGAACGACCTTGAATAACTTCCCAAGGAACACAACTTGTAGCAAGTAATAGAACTAAATACATAACCTATATAATTTGCACTGAATTTTCACTCGGCAAGTCGTATAACATGATTAATAATAACAAGTAATTAAATGCACTTGAAAACTCTATAAATAATTTTTAAATTAATTTTTGGCGATCGTTTTGGATAATAAGTCCATCCTCAGGATAGTATAAGTTTTTGTACTCCTGAGGATGGACTTATTGTCCGAAACGATCGTTGAGAAATAATTTAATAATTATTTGTAGAATTTTCAAGTGTTTTTAAATACTTGTTACATAACCCATAATTCTCTAATAGTTGTAGATATAGAGTGCTAACGTACTATTGTGCCTACAAACCGTCAGGAAAGAGAAAGCAATAAACACGGTATATGTCTCTTTCTAACCCGTGGTGTGTTGTTGAACAAAGACGGAATGACTACCGCAATTATTGCTATCTCTGTAGTTTAGCTCGTGCAGCTCAGATTAGCGCTGTATATCTAACACCTCATTGGTTATTGTTGGCGATTTGAGCAAAATTATCAAAATATAACCACAAAAACAACGAACTCTAGTGGGAAAAAATTAACTTGATATATGCAATTGCCACAAAATTACTAGAATACTTGATGGTTGGGCGTAAGAGGCTTTAAACATGGTCAAGCCTGTGATTGGTTGAGTCGATTGCTTACGTCACCGAACCCCTTAGCTTGGTTATTCAAGTATATTTATCCCAACTGTTTGGAACAAGACTTCATAGCCTACTTCCCCCGCCCTCCCCCGCGTCTCGCCACGACATACCTTCAACAATGCTAACGCCCAACCTTTAATCTTGTAGTTGCCACGCTAACGTTTTAAATAATTCCAAAAATAAATAATTATTGACATTTTTACAACTGCTCACGTATTAAAACACACTTTAATGATATTTTTTGTTTGCGATTGCAGGTGGTCAAGTTGTTTCAACAAGGTGTACAGAAAGTTTCCAGGCAAAAACAGCTCAGGTGTATATTTTCGGGGTTCCTTTGTGGTATCCAAGTAATTCGCCGCGTACAGTAATAAGTCCCGGCCTTGTTCCTGGTGAGTGTTGGGCATTTCAAGGTTTTCCAGGTTATCTTGTAATCAAACTGATGGCAAAAATACATTTAAGCGCTTTCACGCTAGAACATATTCCGAAAAGTTTATCACCGTCGGGGCACATTGATTCAGCGCCACAGAATTTTTCAGTTTGGGTAAGTAATCAGTCTATAATCTAAATAAAAGGCGATGTATATATGGACTTCAAGACGGCTGGACCGATTTTGATGAAATTTTCACGCAATCTTTAGATTATCCCAGCGGGTGCTCCTGTGAAGTTTAGTAGTGATCGGATTAACAGAATTTTTGTTTTTTAATTTTTCTTTGATTTTTGAACATTCACAATTGAAAGCAATTGAATTCGCGCAAATTCAATACACATTGAGAATTTTATGATAATGATTCACATCTTTTATATCCTATATATTTACACCCGAGCGAAGCCGGACTGAGCCGCTATAATTTTATATTAATAGGGAAATCTCGAAAATTGTGTTGTATGCATGTAATGCCTTTGTTTTGTAGGGCTTGTTAACAGAATTAGATCGGGAGCCGGTTAAATTAGGACAGTATGTGTATGAAGACAATGACGAGAGCCTTCAGTACTTCGCCATACAGAATGCAGAGGCGCCACCGTACGATATGGTCGAGTTGCGCATAGAATCAAATCACGGTCATCCTAACTACACGTGTCTTTATAGGTTCAGAGTGCATGGTACTATAGCAGATAGCCCCCCTCCCCCTTGATTGACATACATCTACAATCTGTAGAATCCTACAATGCATTGATTGCTCCAAACCAAAGTTTATGCTTATTAAAAATAAGTGATCTCTATTGAAATCCAGTTACGATCTGAAATTAGCGTTTCATTTATTTTTTCAATGGCTGTGTTCGTTGGCAATTTTTGCGTCCATTTTTATTTATTGCGCATGCGCAGTAATAAAAAATGGACGCAAAAAATGCCAATGAACACGGCCAATACTGCATGCTTATCGCTAGTCAAAATATATTTAAAATAGATGCATGATGATAATAATAATAAGAAAAAATTGCAAGTAGATTTTAAAATAAGTACAATTTGTTTTTACATAATAAACGCTCTGTGATATAAACAAATAATAAAATAACTACGTACTTCAGATGTTTTTATGTATTTTCTTGTACTACTCAAGACATCACATTAAATTATTTAAAATAAATTGCATAGAATTAGAAATATTGAAGCATTTAACTGAATAAAAAATGGAGGAGCATCAGTGTACGTAAAATATTGAGTCAATCAAAAAGGCTGTGACTGCGCAACCACCATGCCTCCTTAACTTATAATGTACTGCCATTTTGTAGTTTTTAGAATCCATTTTGTTGTATTTTTGTAGTGTTAAGCAAATTGAAAATATTTATTTTTTTGTATTAGTATTTTTATATCGGCCGCTAATAAACTGTGATTGTATTTAATAATAGGTATTTATGTCTGTATAGAATGTATTTATTTGAAATGATCTGATTTTTCGGAAACTCCAAATAATTGAACTTTTTTTTCTAACCTTAAAAGAAATAACTTAGTTTTGCATGCTTGTACAAAAAAATAAATATTCTTCTGTTGAATCACATAGAAAAGTACAAAGTCGATGTTAATTTTAATAATTTTTAGTTTTTTTATAATAAAAACAAAAGTACCTATCCAAATAAAAAAGTGTAGTTTTAAATTTATATTTCACGTGGATGAGGCTAAAATAAGTTTTATGTAGAATTGTTTTAAGAACCGGTGCCACAGTTAAAAAAACGGACAGATAGACACAACAGTGATCCTATGGTTCTGTTTTTTCATTGGATGTACAGAACCTTAAACTGCAGTGAATTTTGCCTACAGAACGCATATTTTGTGCTCAAATAGTTCCTGTTAAATACAGAAGACACCATTTCTGGAAAAGGCTTAACGCTATACATTTTTTACGTAGGTATCCAAAATTTAACTGAAACCTTTTCCGAAAGCTCGTAGTTTCCGTAATAAAAAAATATGTTCGCTATTATTTAGTAATAAAAATTAGGTATAAAAAATTTAACCCTAAACTATAAAATTCCCAAATTGTTACATATAAAATATAACCTTGTTAAAAATTATTTGAAAATGAAAAAACAATTTGGTTTTTTAGCCTACATTCTCAAGTGTTATTTAAAAAGGGTTAAATTACTTAAAATATTTAGACTAAGTGAAGTCTCAGATTTTTTTTATATTTTAAAATTAGATATAAACAATTTTTTAATAATATTTTGAATAGTTTTATTTACGAAAAATCATGAAAACTTGAAAAATAGTATTGATTTTATTTATTTTTTCGATTAAAATTAATTATAATTTTTTTATATATTATACAATCATTTGTCTCTAATTTCAAAATATAGCATTTCGATAGAAAAACTATTTTTTAAACTGTTTTGCGTGTTGTGTTATACATTATAATTTTTGTCTTTTTATTTAATAATTATAAAAATAAAAAAAAATATTGCTTAATAAGTAAAATAACTCCCCAATTTTTTTAGCGGGAAGTTAAAAAAAGAGTATGAGTCATAAGATGTGTTTGTTAGCAAGCTCTGAACACCCCAAAGGGTTTCAAATATGGGTCCAGTCTTGTACGCTGTGATCCATTGGTTTTCTACCTGGCGTTTCAACTACAACTGCAGTGTGTCCTTGGTGGCTCACATACTGCCTTTGATAATGTCTACTGCAGTTGTAGACGATATGTCAGGTAGAAATACCAATAGACCATGACCTACAAGCCCAGAAACCAAGAAGATTTGGAAGAACGCCGACTGTGAAAGCCTACAACACTTGGATTTCTACAAGGATTTGTCGACAATACAGAACTCTTCTGATCAAATTCTCAAACTCTTCCAATATTTGAACCTAGCTTTAAGAATTTGAGACTTCTAAGAGGTCTGGTAGAACCAAGTTTGAATAGTCTGAGAATTTGACGGAAAAACACGCAGTTGTGTCTGAAGAGTTCTATATTGCCAACAGACGCTTTGAGAGTTCTGAACTTACCAACAAATACGACAAATTGATAAAAAAATAATATAAGTACATTTTAAGTATATATTACATGGAAGTGGGCGAATATTTGAAAACTCAAATTCAGGTCAAGAAATAAAAGTAAAAATCGAGTTGAATCGTAATAAAAGGACCAACGTTTTTGTCGAGTACTCAAACTTTCAAATCTCTTTGAATAGTGGAAAGAGAGAAATTTTACGTTTTGCAAAAAATTTAATCCAAAATCACTCGCTTGACTTTGTGAGCAATTGATTGTTCTTTTCGAGTTGAATTCAGTATTTGATAAATACTCGATTTTTTTCGAGTCACAGAACACTATTCCTTCAAAAAGATTAAAGATTAAAATAGAATGGGGTGGTCTCTTGGCCCAAATGCACCACATCCTGAAAGAATTTTTGTACTTCCCCCTTTTACTGGATCTAGTCAGCGAATATTGGATCTTCTTATGAGCTCCAGAATTTGCTACCAGATAGCGCTGTGGAACTATTCCATCCTCAGCAATGTAGCCAAAGATGGTTGTCCTCCTGTAAGTTAGAGCCTCACATTCGAACACGATATGGGTGGCTGTTTTATCCTCCATTTCGCAAAATCTACATAGTGTTGATTCCTGTTGTATCCCCATCACATGTAGATGTTTTCTCAGGAAAGCATGACTGGTTAAAAGCCCAATCGCCTTTCTGGATGTTGCTCAGTTGAGTCTAATTAAGTCCTCAGCTTTGAGGAAGAGTCACACTATTCCCTCAATACATCAATGACGTATCTAGAAATTATGAGCGCCGAAATTTATGCCCACGTTGAGTGAAACGTCCACGCAAGCGATCCGTCGTCTTATCGTTACATTTACACAATAATATTATCACTTGCTTGTATCTATCACTGTTCTAAACGATTGAAATACTCCTTACTTCGGTGTCGGTGAGTTCTCAAACAATCACCTGAACAAAAAGACCTTTTTCAGTACTTAAGAATTGAGTATTTATTAAATACTCTGCTCGAAAAGGAAAGTCAAATACTCGCTCACGCCTAATATATTATTTTTGGATATTGCTAAAGTCATTAATTATTATCAGAGATGTTAAAAATATTAAAAAAGTTATTCGGTCAAGTCTAGTATGCCAAAAATTGTAAGTCGCACTTGAATAATTTAATGATATAGAATAGTTGTGCAAACCAGTTTTTGTAAAAACCAATTAACACCGGTTTTTGTTTACTAAAACCGATTACTTTTGGACTCACTTGTGTTTCATTATTCGTGTATCCGAACACCAAAGTCAGACCAGTATGTGCCGTCATCCAAAACAGCAGGTTGCAAGCGAACGCTGTCAATCACATATGTTTTTTTAATCAAAATGACGACTTACGCGATTTATTTTTAGGTAGAAGTTGTTTAGATTTTAATTAACTAAACTTAAAAATGTTCAATGTTTTGTTATTTCTTTAAAAAGTAACAAGAATAGTTAAAAATAACGGGTTTTTCTCAAAGTAATCGGTAAAAACCAGTTCTCAAATTTGTAATGTGTTTACATCACCAACAGAGAATTATAAATTCAAAATTCAGACTTCTTTAAAAGGACAAAACTATAATTGTAGTACCTACATACAAACATCTCTGGTAAATCATGTTACCAAAAAAAATAATTACGAAATTATATTTTAAGTGACTGCGCCAAATAAAAATTTACAAAATTAATATATTTTATAAAAGAAATATGAATTTAAGTGGATGCAGTCGCGTATTCTTTTTTTTTTGTTGTTGTACATTAAAGTATTTTTGTCTATTTGAAATAAATAATATATTCATTAATTTCTTGTTTATCATTTATTAAAAAAATGAATATCTATACACCGTAAAAAAATAATTACAATATTTATTGCAGAATTAAACACTTATAGAGCCTCAATTACTGCTTTCGGTAAGTTTTGTGACAATACTTTTAAATTCAATTGCTAATGGTGAATCCGGAAGTTCTTTAACATAAGCTTTTCCCAGCGTTTTACCCAGCCTAGGATCAATCGGTAAACTGCCTAAAAACGGAACCTGAACTAATTCAGCCAATGCCTGACCACCTCCTGAACTAAATATGTTCGTACATTCAGTACAAGTAGGGCAGACATACCTGAAATTTAAAAGTAGTTACTGAGTTTAAGGTAGTTGTCGTGGTACAATATTGTCAAAAAGTTATAGATTATACGCGCCACAAAAGTACACTAGCTTGTAGCTAAGTGATCCATAATTTGTACGCAAGACTACCCGTGGAAACGTAACCCATACAGTATTCATATGCATGTATACTTTTCTATAAATTGTTGAACTTTAAACCGCTATTTATAAATAATTAATTAGACGGTCAAAATTTTTTTCTTATTTTTTTTAAACTCATAACAAATGCATTGCAAGACTCAGTTTTTGGAAAGTTTCTGACAGTTAGTTCTTTTTTTATAAATAAGAAACTGATTCAGAACTACAGAGATCGTATACAATCAATGTTAATTATCCAATTTTTAACTGAATTTATTTCGGATTATATACGGTCCATTGACTTCAAATTTTCAGGGTAATTGTATTATCATGTCCTTAATAAGTATACAAAAATTAAGAATTTTCTGACGGTGTGCCTTAACCACGACAACTACCTTAATGAAGGTTATTAGATACAGAAATGACACCGTTCCGCTGGATAGTAGTGGGGGGATGACGTCATCCAGTGGACTCAATTGATTGCATAGTTAATACAAATATTGACGTCATTCATTACCGAGGTAGCCTATGTATATAAAAGGCGATAGATGTATGTATGTATGTTCCCTATGGACTCAAAAATAACTGGACCGATTTTGATGAAATTTTCAGGCAATCTTCAGATTAAACCAGCGGGTGATCCTGTAAAGTTTGGTAGCCATTTTTGATTTTTCTTCGTTTTTTTAACATTCACAATTAAAAGCAATTGAATTCACGCAAATTCAATACATGTTGAGAAATTCATGATTATTATTCTCATCTAATCATAATATTATTCACACTTTCTTAACAGACAATCTACAAATTCGAGCAAAGCTGAACTGAGTCGCTAGTCCATATTTTTGGGAAAATAACGAATAGAAAATTGAATGAACTAAACAAACCTTACCCGCTCATATTTTCAATAAGACCTAATATTTTAATATTAGTCTTTTTGCAAAATGTAATTTCTTTCCGAACATCTTCGATCGCAACTTCTTGTGGAGTGGTCACTATCACTGCGCCATCACACGGTAAAGATTTTAAACACTCCATTACGGTTATGTGTTCATCCGAAGTCCCCGGTGGAGTGTCAATTATTAAATAATCAATATTTTCCCAACAAACGTCATTCAAGAATTGTTTAATCATTCCAGTTTTCTTCGGTCCTCTCCATATGACTGAATCATTGCGATTTTTTAATAAAAATCCTATCGACATTACAGCTAAGGTTTTGTCTGAATCGGTATACACCGGGACCCATCTAAAAATGATCGGAACATTATTCCAGGTCCAGAAGTTTTGACGGGAAGTTTCATATTAAGTTATACTGCTACAGCATCGATATTTTTTCAACAAGCTTATCACGAATAAATCATTCTGATAAACATGATTTCAATTTACGTACCCTTCATCAGACTGATGCACATCGGAACCTTCAAGTTGGAGCAAATAAGGTACGCTTGGACCACACAAATCAATATCCAATAATCCTACCTAAACAAAAAGGACACTGATAGCTAAACAATTCGTTGACAACAGAGCCGGTCCTAGGGTAGAGCGAGGGGAGCGGCCGTTGTAGACGCCAGGTGGCAAGAGGCGTCAAAAATCCAGATGCGCAAAACAATTTCCAGCACAAATTAAAATTTTGATGGAGTGTTTTGAGAGGCGCGGAGGCAGTTGCCAGATCTGATTTTTAAAAATCCGTAGATTTCCATAGGTTGCCTCTAGATAAATCCATTGGTCTACAATGTTGATGTTTGCAATAAAAGTTGATTTTTGAACATTTGCGACTTTGACATAAAACCGAAGTACAATTTACGTGAAGTGAAAGCGTCAACCAAAGGGCGCTGAAAGACTGTTTCGCTCCACACTGATCAGGGACTAGGACCAGCGCTGGTTGATAATATTGAAAATGTATTAATAAACTACTTACTTTATAACCTGATTCTTTTAAAGTCAATGCTAACTGTGTACTGACTGTAGATTTTCCAACGCCACCTTTTCCAGAAAGTACCAAGATAATATGTTTTACTGAGTCAATCATTGTGGAATGTCTTTTTACAATAAAGTATAAAGACTTTAAAAATGTGTTTTTATATATTCTAACCTTACTTAGCACTTGTCAAATGTCATTGTCAATATTACATAATCTATCCCACGTGACTTTGAGGCATTGTTATGGCAACAATACGAATACACAACAGTCACAAATGGAAATATTTCCTATCAACTTTTGTGATTATAAGAATTTTTGAAAATGGTAAGAATAATCATACTACTACATTATAAAATTGTTACGGAATTCTAGATTCTTTGTCTTTCTGTCTGTATATATCGGCATTACTTGAAAAACGGCTCGACCGATTTTTAAGAAACTTGGTACACACTGGTATGCAAACTTGAAATTATGTACTTTTCACTCGGTAAAATTCTCGTCAGAATATTACCGCAAGCGAATATGGGGACACAATGTTCAAGCGAGTGAACCGTGGGTTTGCAAACGTATTATTATACTAGCCGCTACCCGCGGCTCTACACACAATTGAAATGAAACACGGCAGCGACAATAGTCGCGGCTCCATCGTATTTATCGAGTTACAAGAAAGTGAAATGCATAAAAACCTCCATGAAACAATACATATATGTGCCAGCTTTCATGGTGATCGGTCAAACGGTGTCGAAGTCTATTAATATCAACCAGATATACCAATATCCATTTTTAGTGTATTTGCCATATGGCAACATACACTATTGGCGTCGGTCGGATGGCGGGACCTAGGGGTCGGACCAAAATTTCTCGACGTTTCATAACCCCCTAAACACTTTGGCACCATTTTTAAAAATGTTTATATATATATATATATATAAACATTGTTTATATATATATATATTGTTTATATATATATAAACATTGTTTATATATATATATATATATATAAACATTTTTAAAAATGGTGCCAAAGTGTTTAGGGGGTTATGAAACGTCGAGAAATTTTGGTCCGACCCCTAGGTCCCGCCATCCGACCGACGCCAATAGTGTATGTATACTATGTATACTATATATATATATATATATATATATATATATATATATATAGGTATATATGTGTACGGGCAATAACTTTCGAAGGAGTTAATTCATTTTAACGAAATTTGGCACACATGTTGGAATCCATCACCGCACGAAGCCTATTTAAAATGGGCCCAATCGGGTCATTTTAAGGGTGGTTTTTAGGGGTTGAAAAAAGTTTTTGAGCCCAAAAATACCTAAAATATTCTCAGAATCGTTTCAAAATTGAAACTTAACCCTTTAATAGCAATTAAAAAGTGCTCCTAAAATTTTAATAAAATCGGCCCGACAGGACCGGACTTACAAATTTTTTGAAAACACTAATTTGCAGATAGTGACTTTTTTATTGAAGGATGTATTTAATTCGGTGTAGACGTTAGATTAATAATAATATTACAATTAAGAAAAAAAATGTTATTTTAAGGGGTGTATTAAGGGGTTAAATTTTTTATTTTGTCCAAAAACAAACTTAATTTCACATAATAAAAGTATAAAACCACACGGGCCTGTACAAGCAAATACACTATATTGTCGGCAGGGTTTTGGCACTGCGACCCGGGTTTTTATATATTATGTAGATATTATGTAAATATCGAAAGATAGACTAAAAAGTATTTCTCATTTTGAAATTAAACTTCTTTAGTCGCGATTAAAGTAATTTTGTTCAACATAACGAAAATGAATATTTCGTATATTATAAAACGTTTAAATGGTCAGATTTTATTTTAATAACTAACTTTTTTTTACATTGCAGATTCTCTCACGCTCAAAACCAGCTGTGGATCAAAACAAACTTACAGGAGGCAAATCACTTCCAAAGTTTGAAGACTTCTTAATAAAAAGAGACTACACCGGAGCAATTACATTTCTAGAGGTAATTAGATGTCTGTAAGAAGTAGTATAACTATTTTAAATTTTAACAGGTTTTGTTTCAGTTCAAAAAAAGTACAGCTTCGAGTATAAATGTTGATTTATGGATGGCTTATTGTGCTTTTCATTTGGGCGACTACAAACGAGCCATGACGATTTACGAGTCGCTTTACAAACGGGATCCAGACATCCCCGATGTACCCTTCAATCTGGCCTGCTGCTATTTTTATTTAGGTATGTAGCAAAATACTTGTGGTATGCGAGAACGCAAAAAATTGAGTACCAATTCGACTTTTAGAGATCATTACTCATTATAGAGTTGAGTAATGATCTCAGTTGTTGAGCATCTATCCAGCGCCGCGCCGGTTCTAGCCCTTAAAGCCAATTCAGACTAGCCGTTCTCGGTTACGATTCACCGGTCCGGTTCGGTTTTCGATTAATCTAGGCTGCTCACACTATCCCGATTCGGTTCTACGATTATTCTCGGCGCGCATGCGCAATTTCGAAATATGATTTGACGTTTGACGTGTAGTTAAACGTCAACAAAAACAAGTCGGCGCCCGAAAAACAGCTGGCTAGTCACGTGACTCCAGCAAGCGTTCTCATTGGCTTCGGTTGCGAACGGTCCGGTTGAAATTAGAGCTGAACCTAAACGCTCGAACCGAACCGCAATCGGGAACGACTACGCCCTGATTGGTCGAGCTCCCAACCCGACCGGTGAATCGTAACCGAGAACGGCTAGTTTGAATTGGCTTTTATTCAAGGTAGAGCGGGATTGTCTTTCAGCGCCGTTTAGTCGATCCATTATTCTAACACGTTCTCAGAAATATAAAATTTTAAAATATTTTTTATACCTAGGTATGAACTCCGAAGCTGAGAAAATATTGGAGTCGGTTCCAAAAACCAGCGATGTATCGCGTTTGGCATTTCATTTAGCACAACGAAGAAGAGGCGAGGGTGGTGAGGCAACTGAAGAAGACGATGATGATGAGCTATTGCGACAACATCAACGCTTGCACGACACTTTGCCAGACCAACTAAGCTTAGCCGCAATACATTATATTAGAGCTCATTACCAACAAGCTATTGATATTTACAAAAGAATTTTAATGAGTAACAGGTAATAGTGTTTTTTTTAATTCTCTTTATTTACCGAGCGACCGGTCACCAATGAGAAACAAGTTCCTCAATCCATAATTCCTTTTCCAGTTTAACCGATGAATTAGAAAACATTCCTTCAAACGATGATGAATTTTTCCAACAAGTCCTTAAACACAGTAACAGGTGATCATAATTGTTTTAATCTAAGTGTTTGAGCTTTCATGACCGGCGTTGTTCCAAATCTTCTTGGTTTCTGGGCTTGTAGACCATTGTTATTTCAACCTGACGTTTTGTCTACAACTGCGCTAACCATTATCAAAGGCGACGTGGCAGCAAATAAACTGTCCTTCTAGACGGATCACAGGTAAGTGTGTCGATGATTAAGCCAGTGTTCTCTGCTCGGTCGTAGTTTTGCGTTTATAACTACGACCGAGCAGAAAACACCAGGATAGACACGTCAAGAAGGACACATCGCCTTTGATAATGTCTACCGCAGTTGTAGACGAAAAATCAGGTTGAAATAATAATGGACCACGGTCTACAAGTCCGGAAATCAAGAAGATTTGGAATAAATTGTTGCGATGACCAAAGAAAAAAGGTATTTTAAAATTTGTTTAAATTGTTTTCAGGGAATATTTAGCCCTGAATGTATACGTAGCGCTATGCTATTACAAATTAGATTATTACGATGTAGCTCAAGAAGTTTTATCGGTGTATTTGAATCAGTATCCGGACTCAGCAATTGCAAATAATTTAAAAGTAAAGTTTAATTATTATCATTTTTAATCAAATCTTTTATATGACATCATTCATTAGGATCCATTTATCTATATTTCTTTGTTATTTTTAAGGCATGCAACGCGTTTCGATTGTTTAATGGCCAAGCAGCAGTAGCTGAAATTCAAGCTCTTGCTGAACAAACATCCGTTCATTCATTTGGTCACGATTTAGTACGTCACAACATAGTTGTGTTTCGCCAAGGAGAAGGCGCTTTGCAGGTAAATTTTAAAAATGTGTAGCGATGCCGAACTATACTACGGCTCTGAAATAGTAGAAGCAATGTACAGCAGGTCCGTTCCATGCATAAAAACTGTGCCGCTTATGTTATATTGTGGAGGTATAAGAGTATTAGTCATTTCCTAGAATAAGAGAACCGAACCATTGTTTTCACTATGAAAAACGATAATGTTACGTAATTGTTGATGCTTCACCAAATTCAAATTTTAACATCCGAATCAACAATCATTAGTCGAGTGTTAATACTTTAATCGCTAGTTCATCGTGCATTAACATGCGGTATTTTACCGAGCGGTATAGCATAGTGGTGTAAGCCCTACAGTCGCCCTCAAGAGGCACTGGGTTCAAATCCTGGCGGGGGTAGATGTGGAGCCTTTTTTCCTACTGCCTCTCGTCAAGGAACACTAATTCTTGTGCCGGCCATCTTGTTGAGGTTTTCCATGACTTTTCCTCAATTAATACCAGACATAAATATCGAGATGGTTCCTTATTCGAGGGCATGGCTGATTACCTATCAAACTCCTAGTTCAAAAATTGCATACCTTATCCTAATTTCTTATAATTCCTTCATTCGCCCATTGCTATTAATTAAGTTGAAGTTCAAAATGTAGAAATATAACGGGAAGTGTGGTAGATGAGGAATAAGTAATGGTGCGAATGGCATCTGTTATGACACAATGTGTCGACAAATGAATGTTAAACGCATTATTACTATTATTATAGGTATTTCCATCTTTGGTCGATGTAATTCCTGAAGCAAGACTGAATCTTGTTATCCATTATTTACGAGAAGATAATGCAAAAGAAGCTTATGAACTGATAAAAGATTTGGCACCATCTGTACCCCACGAGTACATCCTAAAAGGAACCGTTCATGCTGCTTTGGGGCAAGAACAACGTTCAGTGAGTTATTTTATCCGTTTTCATTATGCTTTTTTTTAAGCTTTCTCGATTTTGAGGCCCTAAATACTAATTGCGCGCTTTTTGTACCTGTGCAGTATTGGCAATCAACCAATGAGGATAATAAACCATATATCTAATACTCCTATATTACTAGTAGCGGTCTGGAGAGGGACGAAACCATTACGCCGCAGACATATATGCGTCTATCTCTCTCGTAACTACTTCGAGCCCTACGCGCATGTCCTAGAACTAGACTTTAAGCTTCGTGGGAACAGTGTTTGCCCCGCCACATTTGCCAATTGCTCCACCAGGGTCGTGACGCTTGCGCACAACGGGTCGAGTAGTCTAGAGAGAGAAGTAGCTGTTTGCTGTCTCACTTATTTCGTGACACTTCCACTTACGGGCGATAGCAATATAGGAGTATTAGATATATGATAATAAACAATGATCTTCATAAAAATACACTAAAAACACATTGATGCAAATACTAAATTATAATAAATCATGCTGGGTTGCACAAAACATTGTCAAAAAATTGTATTTGACAATGACCTTAGATGAGTTTTCATGCATGTATAAAATTCAACAATGCTTTTCGTATGAAGAAAAATGTGTGTTCACAATCTAAGGTCATTGTCAAATCAAATTATTTGACAATTCTTTCTGCAACCCAGCATCAAGCTCATGTTTTATATCGTTCATTGCAGATAGATCATGTCAAAGCGGCGCAACAATGTTTCCAATTGGTTGGCAGTTCAACTAGTGAATGTGATACAATACCAGGACGACAATGCATGGCCGCCACGTTCTTTTTGTTTGGACAATTCGAAGAAGTTTTAGTTTATCTGTCAACCATACGCAGTTTTTATTTTAATGATGATACCTTTAATTATAATTACGGACAGGTAAGATATTTTCTTTTTAAAACATTACTTCTATATTTTTCGTCATTAGAGAGAAAAATAATCTCCAAAATGGTTTATCAAACATTAATTTTGATACAGTCTTAAGGCTGTCGGAACGCTTTGAATTTTGTTTGTGCTGAGACCCAGCGGAAAGGGGCGAGGTAGGGAAAAGACATATTGTGGGTGTGACCTTCTTTAGCTCTGTCTCGCTCAAATTATCCGCACGTTTCAATTTTTGGCTGGTGCCAACTACGAGGCAAAAAAAATTTTTTGCAAGGGTGCCACTGTCAATTGATTACACTAATTTTTGGAAATATTTTGAAGATTTAAAAAACTTTTCCGAAAAAGGAAGAGTCACTTCAGGTTTGTGATGGAACAGTTTTGTGAAATAAGTACGATAAAAGTCATAGTGTGACTTTGAAAACGTGTGTTTTTTTAGCACAATTAATGCCAACTTTTTTCTAGTTAATCGGACATAAATTACAAAAGTAGTCCATTAGAGACCTAGATTTGTCCTTTATCTTCCTTATAGAGAAAGAATTTTTGCAGAATGTTGACGAATAAGTCTACAATCAGTTGACAGCCGAAGCTCTATTTTTGGCGTAAATTCAGAGCGTTCCGACAGCCTTAAGGAGATATTTCCTACCGACAAAAAACACCTTTGAGAAATAATCTACACCGATAATGATCGTTAAAAATAAACGTATTACAGTTTTCCTTTCGATATTTTAGGCAAAAGCAGCAACCGGCTACTACAAAGATGCAGAAGAAGCGTTTCTCTTAATCGAAGATCCAAAAATCAAAACCGACATAATATATCTAACAAATCTTGCTCGATGTCACATTATGAATAAGAAATCACAACTTGCATGGGAATTGTACTTAAAGCATGAACCAAAACCGGGAACTTTTAATTTGTTGCAAATAATAGCCAACGACTGTTACAAAATGGGCGATTTTTGGTATTCGGCGAAAGCGTTTGATTTGCTTGAAAAATTCGACCTCAATCCTGAATATTGGGAAGGCAAACGAGGTGCTGTTGTCGGCGTTTTTCAAGGAGTTATTGCAAATTTGTTCCCTAAAGATATGATTTATGATATTCTTGATTTGTTAGCAAAAACAAAACACAATTCACAAGCTGAACAAATATCTAGAGTCATTAAAAAATGGGCCAAAGAAAATGGTTTAAGTGTTTAAATCACTCTGACTTCAATGGAATAACATTTTCCACAAACGAGAAACTATAGACGGTGCAAAAAAGTGATTTTGTATATGAAAATTGGTGTTTTGGTACCGTCGTCGTCGACCATTCTACATCGAAAATAATGGCCGTATTAATATATAGTAACTCATTTGTATAGAATTGTTAAAAGATGTTAATATTATAATTATTATAAAATGTAAAATAAACAGTAACTTATTTTTAAATTAAATTTTCGTGAGAGTTGTCGCAATAGGTTCAGCAGTAATAATTTATTAACTGTCCTATCAATCAACCTATTGGTATCACTCTGCTATATTAAAAATCATCTTTCTGAATTTCAAACAATCCAGCATTCATATTCTACTCGTACTTGTTACCAAAGTGCAGTAAAATCTCTCTTTTTAAAACTAGTCCCCATTATGCTGCTTTGAAACTTTATAATGAACTGCCTAATGATTTTAAAGATTTGCCTTTTAGTCAATTTCAAAATACACTTAAGAAATCAATGACTGTACAATGCATAATGTTGATGATTTTACAATTTTGTAATCTCTTGTTAGTTTTATGTACGACAAATTTGATACCTTGTAGTCTTTTGAATGATTAAATTATTATTATTACATATATGCATTTTTGCATCAATTAGAAATAGGCACCCATAAAAGTACCATTTGATTGTTTAACATTTAAGAAATTAACCCTTTAACTAGTACAGTATGAACAATAATGCATTTATTAGACTAATTCACTCAAATTTGATTAGTTAAACTGGCATTTTGTTGGTCTACTGTTAAAAAAATAAATTAAATAACTGAAAATAATGTAATAGCCTTAAATTTTTTAAGTCAACTTACCATATTGATCTGCCACTAAAAATATAACTTTAAACTAATCAGTTGCATTAATTCTACGAGAACTATTTTTTGGATAAACTATTTGAGTATTTATTTTTTTAAACAGCACTTCCACAATAGCACAAAATCAAAATTAATAACAATTTAATACAACAGAGAAAACGGCGGCAAAATACTGACAGGAGCAACCGTTATAAGCATCGGTGTAGCTTTTCGCCGCTAGATGACACTAGAGTCAATAATCGTGTTTTGTTAATTTAAAAACGAACTTTTTAACGTTAGTTTTTATCACAAAGGGTCTTCTTAACAATCATAATTTCAAGGACAAGTGTTAAAAATTGGTCCTTACGACATAGTTCTATAATAGTAATAATAATTGTTATATAATTACTTTAAATCCTTGTGCAAACGTTCAGTTGTGTAAAATATAATAATATTGTAGTTCTACATATTGTGTGTAATAAAATCGCTTATTAGTTGTGCTTAACTGAAGAAGTGACATAATAGTGTAACAGAAACATTCCCAAGAAATATCGGTAAGTGAAATGTTTTTGCATTGTTATAGTAAAAATAAAATGAGCAAATCATTCTTTCTCCTAAATTTCAACGAAGAAATAGCTAGAAATTAAATTGAGGGTGCAAATATTTTAACCTAACCCTGACGTAGTTTGCTGGTTAGATTTTTCGCCAAGAATTAAGAGATTATTAATTCTTTCTTAGGGTGAAAAATACATCCATGTGCAATTAAACTAAGTAAATGATTATTATTATATAGTAAATGATTATTATTGCTCAATATTAATTATTTAGATAAGTTGTAACAATCAATAATGCTCATGATTTCAATTGTTTCCATAATCAACGATAAGTAGGCACCTATTTCAGATTAGATTAGATTATAGATTAAATTACAAACGATACTTCAGTGTTTGTAGAGATGGTATCTTTTTTGTGACTAAATTTGGTTGTTATTGGTAAAAATGAAACAAATGCAATGTGTTTGAGATACGCATAAACCAAATATGGTGATATTCGATGCATTTTACCATATCAAGGAAAGACCTACTTGGTCTGAGCATACTAAGGTACATTCTCCATATTAAGGTTACGTTTTCATCAACTGTGTATTTGTATAACATACGATATTGAATGATAAATAATACAGGCTCGATTTTATAAAAGGCATTGGCCCCCTCTAGTTTGTTTACTTTTTGCTACAGTCGACGTCCGTAATTAATAACTGGTGTTCGGATAATCGGGTGTTCTAGCTTTTTCTAATACTAGATGAAAACCCTGCATTCTCAGCTCCGGATCTACGATTTCTTCGAATCAGGACAGAAACTTGATAGTGGTGCTCCCTCTCTCCAGCGTTTGAAACAAAGTGTTTAAAAAAACTCAAAAATATATAATGGGTATAGCATTTTTTGTGACCGGGAGGGAAGAATAATAACCCTTTATAATTTATTTAAAATAATTTGTTATTAGTGTATTTGCCATATGGCAACATACACTATTGGTATCGGTCGGATGGCGGGACCTAGGGGTCGGACCAAAATTTCTCGACGTTTCATAACCTCCTAAACACTGGTACCATTTTTAAAAATGTTTATATATATATATGTATTGTACGGGCAATAACTTTCGAAGGAGTTAATTTATTTTAACGAAATTTGGCACACATGTTGGATTCCATCACCGCACGAAGCCTATTTAAAATAGGCCCAATAGAATCATTTTAAGGGTGGTTTTTAGGGGTTGAAAAAAGTTTTTGGGCCCCAAAATACCGAAAAAAATCTCAGAATAGTTTCAAAATTGAAATTTAACCTTTTAGTAGCAATTAAAAAGTGCCCCTAACATTTTAATAAAATCGGCTTGACAGTTTCTGAAAACTAGTATGCAGATAGTGAGCTATTTACTGAAAGGTGTTTTTAATTTTGGTGTAGACGTTCGATCGACAATAATAATGTAGTTAAGAAAAAATGTAATTTTAAGAGGTGTATTAAGGAGTTAATTTTTTTTATTTTGCCCTACAATCACCTTAAGTTCACATAATAAAGCCACAAGGCCTGTATTAGCAAATACATTATATTGTCGGCAGGGTTTTGGCACTGCGATCCGGGTTTTAAATATTTATTATGAGTTTGATGCTTCCTGAAACTGCCGCCCGAGGCAGGTGCCCCGGTTGCCCCTCCCTAGATCCGGAGCTGGCTTTTTCTAATACTAGGTGAAAATCCTGCATTCTACAATGCTATTTCGAATTTTGTAATTAGAGTTCAATTCATTTAGGTATAAAGAGATTGGCGAGAAAGAGATTGTAGGTTGAAACTACAATCTCTCTCTCTCTCTCGCCACTTTCTTTATAAATGAATGTAACTCTGTCTACAATTAAAAATTATATGTAACTTATGTAATATGTAACTTATTATGCGAGTTTGGGTCGTTGAACATTTGCGTTAAATATTTAACACTAACGGTGTAACCATGGTCGTCGTCGCCCAAACTGTAGGTATAACTTTGATCGCTGACAAATTTACTGTTTACCGGACGGTGTTCATACAGTTCGACAGTTCTTTGCATAAAGTCATCCAAAAAAATATTCTTCGTGCTTGTCTATGCAAAACTGTATTAGGCATATTGATCAATTAAATCAAAGAAACAACTTAACAATAGCGTACTGGACTGTACTTTATAGCAGGAAAGCGACAAGTGACACGACAACCAGCGATAACCAATCATCGACGAGCGCACGTTCTGTGCCGGTAACTGGGAGGTGATGGGAGTTTTCCTTTCCCACAAAATAACCAGGACGGCTCTAAAATATGCATTTGCGACGCTGTTTGTGACCAACTTCAGAACCTTTTAGAACCGCGGCGAGTATTATACTAAACTATTTTTATGTAATGATATGACAAATCAGTAGTTACGAGTTGCAGTGTGTATAATCGGACGTTTACTGTTTAAGAGAAAAGGTTCAACAACTCTGTAATGCATTAGGTATGGTTTGTTTGGTATTTTGCAAAGTTTCGCTACAAAAATGGTAAAATAAACGGATAATCGACCACGTTTATTCAAAGTAAAAATTTCACCTTTTATAGTTCGAAACTTATGAATCAACTTCATAATTTTTATAGATTCTTCTTCGTAGTCGGGTACAAACTGACATTAGATTGATATTGTAAATTTATATCGTTACCAAACTCCGGGGATATTCGCGGAAGATTTTGAATAAAAATGCTCTATCAATAGATGAAAAATTGTCTGAGGACTTAGGATCAATTTTTTAAGTCAATACTAAAAAATTCTCGAACAAAAAACGCATTTTGCTTGAAATTCAAAAATAAACACTAATGACGCTAATTTTAAAATCTAATGCATTATCCATTATCCAAGCTTTTGAAATCATATTTCTTATTTCGCTTCTTTTCAATATTCAATACCAAAATTGGTAAAATGGAACACTTTATGGAATCACCTCGGTGTATGTCTATCTGTCCGTGCATTTTTTTTTTAATTTCTTTTCAATAACATCAGTAGGTACCAGAAGCAGAACAATACAGTAAATGAGTAATTTACAAAATCTCATGTCGTGGAGAGAGAATCATCGCTTGTTAACTTTTTATATGACCGTATAAAGTAGTAAATACTCTTGTGGACGTTACCTCCACTAATGCCACACACACACACACCAATATTCTTTAAATCCATGATAAAAAAGAAAAACCGCTTAAGGTCAATTTTTGATTATTTTTTCTGTATCTTCAGATAGATTTAAGGTAGTTGTCGTGGTACAATATTGTCAAAAAGTTATAGATTATAGGCGCCACAAAAGTATACTAGCTTGTAGCTAAGTGATCCATAATTTGTACACAAGACTGTACCCGTGGAAACGTAACCCATACAGTATTCATATGCATGGATACTTTTCTATAAATTTTTGAACTTTAAACCGTTATTTATAAATAATTAGACGGTCAAAAATTTAGTCTTATTTTTTTTAAAAACTCATAACAAATGCATTGAAAGACTGTCAGTTTTTGGAAAGTTTCTGACAGTTAGTTCTTTTTTTATAAATAAGAAACTGGTTCAGAACTACAGAGATCGTATACAATCAATGTTAATTATCCAATTTTTAATTGAATTTATCTCGGATTATATACGGCAGGTCGACTTCAAATTTTCAGGGTATTTGTATTATCATGTCCTTAATATGTATACAAAAATTAAGAATTTTCTGACGGTAGGCCTTAACCACGACAACTACCTTAAGTCTGTTTCGTGCGAAAATGTGATATGATATTTCACATCTGCATAAATTCCAAAACACATCGTCAGATTTTAGTCCTAATGTTGCTCAGAGTGTGAAACATAAATGGAAATTGAAAGATCTTGTCACAAAAATCTTCCTTATTTTTTTTTCAAAAATTTCACTTAAGCTCTTTTGCGATATGAGCGCAGATATAAAAAAATAGCTTATTGAATGTCTGTCACATTCGCATGTGTCGTTGCCGCTCCATTACAGAAGCATCACAAAATGTGTGTCACTGTGTTACAGACATGATTAATTAACAATCAATCAGTTGCATATATCGATTGTTTATCTGCAGCAAATTGCAATCATATAAAAGTAACGCATTTACACTACCGATAGAAATCCTCTTAGCTAGGCTTGCCAACTTTAAAATACAAATCTGCGGGAAATAATGTTTTTAAATGCGGTACAAGGGTTTAAAAAGCGGGATCCAACTAATTTTACTTAGAATACAAAAACACGTGAAATTTTCGTTACAAATCAGGATGAGAAGTAAAATAGAACACCTTGTTAGATTAATAATAGTCAATATTTACTAAAAAAAACAGTTATAGTGTAATTTAGACTTTATTATGAAAACTATAAATTGCTTTTTAAATGAGTATTTTTCTTGACATTTGGCACTTTTAGGGATTTTTTTATTTTGAAGTACAAAATTGTAAAACGCTTTGCATGGATAAGAAAAAATTACTTTAACTTGTAGCTCTGACTTTATAGAATCCACATAAAGACGATTTCGCGCGTCAGTCCAGGCATTATTACAAAGTGAGAAGACTCTTTCCGCTGCTGCATTAGAACACGGAATAGATGCAATGTATTTAGCGTCCTCCGAAAAGCGGGATATTTAGCGTCCCGCACACACCCTGAGCGGGACGTCTCGTTAAGGATATCAGAAACGGGACGTCGCGCGTATAGCGGGACGGTTGGCAACCCTACTAGTAGCTATGCTCTAAGATCCTATATCAGCATTGCCAGATTTTTTTGCGGGCAAAGCGGGATTTTGAAACCTTTAATGAGTAAAAAAAGTGGAACATACTTAAAAAAACCGGAGTTAAACTCGTGTGGAGAGGATTCCATACGTTGATTTAGGGATGGCGAAAAAATACCAATATATCGATATTTTTTATTTGATATATCGATATTTTTGGGCGATATTTAATATTTCAATATAAAATTCTGAATATCGAAAACAGATATTTTTTTCCAGTAGCAACACTTTTATGTACTACCGCGACTGACTATGACCGTTTAATTATTTCGAAAATATCGAAAACTCCACTAAAAAAGAAACATTCAAAACGTGTTACATGTGTGTTTTTTTTAGTTATGTAGCGCACGGAATTGATTTCTTGAGTTCTCGAGGCATTGAGATTTTTTCCCGTCTCGACTAAACACAAATTTCTCGAGAATTTTCGCCTCGACAATTCTCGAGCAGAAACCCTACGCGGAATATAGATAAATCCAATTTTGGGTGCTAAATCGTCGTGGAAATTTTTAAAATAAGTTCTATTAAAATCAATTTCAACGATTACATTCGGCTCTGTATCTGAAAATTCCGTCGATTTATGATATTTTTAATCTTTTTAAAACGATAAGAAAATAAGATACGATTAAATTGAGGAAAATACTTAAAATAAAACAAAATGTGGAATTTAACTATCAACGACTTCATGCTATTATCAAGCTGATAAAAATTGTAAAAAAACCCCAACTGAGGATGTGGTAAACGTAAAACCATCTCAATTCGTCGTTCCAATTTTTAAATCTTTATAATATTTAAAATTCCAGTGTGCCTGTGTTCGTAATAATTTTCTCCTTCTAAACAGCTTGACCGATTTTGATATTTTTTTTTGTACTTATGGGGTCACCTAAACGGTTCTTAGTATCAGCTGAACCCGGTAGGTGGCGCTGTTGTCGAGATCCAGAAGTTTTTTTTACGATTTACAACGTTTTCACGGTAAAACTGGAATATCCATTAACAGGGTGCTACTAAACATATAAGATTAAAAATTCTTTGCATTAACGCAAGTTTTAAATGCGCTATTATTATTAACGGCTTTAAATTACCGTTTCCTACAAAATGAGAGCTTGTCGTGAACATACATTTTACAATAATCTAGGTAGTTTTTTGATAGGTACTACAAAAAAAATGCAAGATTCATTCTGTTTCAGAAAAATGTCATAATTTTCAGTTTATAGGAAATGCTAAATACTGTAGGAAATTTATACAATTAAATAAATTAATACACAAAATTCTCAAATCAAACAATTATATTTATTAATTTAGATACAATATTCGAACCCGTACACGTTTCAATTCAATCTCTATCTGAACACATCTAACAAAAATATCTATAAATTTATATCGTGTTGCGTAAGCATATTACTTCATTACTTCAGTTTCAAAATGTAGGTACAGCGGTACGAAACAGGCGGATTTCCCACAATACCTACCTAGTTTTCTTGTTTAGCTATCAGGAAATTTTCGTATATCAAGTACATAAATCAAACACTTGATTTATGGTAAATATAACACATTTAAATATTCGATTACTTTTTATCATTAAACAAACCATTCGGCATTAGTGTGTTAATTTTGAAATAAACGATATTTCCTTATTTTTAGTCATAATAATATTTTTATTTATAGACTTTGCATCGAAATTTATTGACTTTACACTAGAAACTAGTTTTTGCCCGCGTCTTCGCTTGTGTGAACGTTGATTTTGCTCGCAGATTCGCTTGTGCTAGGTATTGGCAGGGAGTCATACGAACCCTATCTCATCCGAACATAGTCAAGCCAAAAATACCTCATACTTTGAGTACCAAGTTTGATGAAGTTTCGAGTGATGCAGTACAGACATGTAGACAGATTAGACGGACAGAAAATTCTGGAAATACAGTATCTCGTCTAGATTTCATACGAAATACCAAAAACCTTCAGGAAAAAAATACAAGCAGGACTTCATTAATATTGATTGTTTTGCGCTTTCACGATTCCTATATTACAAGTTTCTAGTTTCCAGGCTCTGATATGTGCGAAGTATTCCGCTACTTATTTAAATAATTCTAAACGAATTGTGCAAAAATTAAATATATGACCTACTGTCAAATTTAAATATAAAATTAGTGTAATTTTGGCCCACGCTGTCAAATTTAAAAATTAAATTATATAATATTGACCCACACGGAAAAATCACTGTCCTAAATGTTGGTGACCATAAAAAGATGATGTTTTGGTATAATATATCGATCGATTGAAAGCGAAATTATGTCAAAAGAAATACTTTTTTTTTTAATTTAATTATATTCGTAAAATTCCATCTTTCAGACTTTGGTATCATTACAATGAATAAATGAGGCAAGCTTTAGATTATTTGAGGCGATTAAATACCTAGACGCCAAACTCAAGTGATTTGATACGCAAACTACTTAATCTAATCGAACTGCGGGCTCGATACACATTTAATTGGATTATTGATTAATGCCATGCTCTCATGATTGATACTGTTAAACGTCATAGTATGTACAATATTGACACGTTGTGTTGTTGCCCTGGCTAATAGAGTATAGAAAATTCATGACCATATATGGTAATGATTGTGATTATTGTGTGATTAAGTTAAAGCGGCGTCAGCTGTAGCTTTTTTTGTTATTTAGAACATTAAAGCGCAATTTAAGGCATAAATTACGACCACTCTCAGTTTATACAAAAAACCATTCCTCGTGACTGCATCCACGTTTGATGAGACCGCTGGGATACCGGGAAAATTTCCAGTGAGCCGCTCATCACTTTTTTTAAGGGACCGCCAGGAAAATTTTGATGGACTGCCAAGCTAATCTACATTTTTTACAAATATATTATTGATATTTAAGAAGAAAAAAAATTGATGCGGCTGTTAGCTATTTTATTATATAATTTTTATTAGCTAGTTTATCAATATACGTTCCTGGTTTGAAAATATATCATTTTCTACCTGTCACCCATTTTATGGATTTTTTCTTGAAATAAGGTAGAATGTTAATGAATCTGAACGTCCTCAGAATGCTTTAAATTTTTTTAAGAATCTAGAGGGAGACCCCTCCGCCTGTCAAGAAGGCTTTGCCGCGATCCATGTGGGCCGTCGATCTGCACTATCCCGGTGCTATTTTATGTACCCCATCAGCCCTTGCCATTCTTCCTTTTTGAAAAACATCAGTGGATATCTGTTAGTGGTGGGCCGTTGACGACTTTAGCATCAACGAAACGACACATCGGGTTGCTAATTGTTTGTACGAATAAACATTTTTTCTTTGGTGTGTTCGACATTTGCCCGAATTGAACCAGATAAAATTGGATTAACAACTATTACTGTGGTTCGTCTATTGTATCGTACAGAGGAATGGAGTATTTTGTTAATGCGATAGATGAAGTAGTTGAATCGTCAATTATAGTTAATTCGTAAAACAGCAACAGTTTCGTTAATATAGTTTATAGTTAATATATATCTAGCTCGTTGAATCAACGCCGGCCATTAATGAAAATGGAAATATCTTCCAAATTGCATATTTCTCTGATCTGCAAAGGATTTGAATTTTGAAATACCCATTCGTATTGAGTACATTATAGAAAAACCCGGGTCGCAGTGCCAAAACCCTGACGACAATATAGTGTATTTGCTTGTATAGGGCCGTGTGGTTTTATACTTTTATTATGTGAAATTTAACCCCTTAATACACCCCTTGAATTAACATTTTTTTTCTTAATTGTAATATTATTAACAATCTAACGTCTACACCGAATTAAATACACCCCTCAATAAATAAGTCACTATCTGCAAACTAGTGTTTTCATAAAATTTGTAAATCCGGCCCTGTCGGGCCGATTTTATTAAAATTTTGGGGACACTTTTTAATTACTACCAGAGGGTTAATTTCAATTTTGAAACGATTCGGAGAATTTTTTAGGTATTTTTGGGCCCAAAAACTTTTTTCATCCCCTAAAAACCACCCTTAAAATGACCCGATTGGGCCCATTTTAAATAGGCTTCGTGCGGTGATGGATTCCAACATGTGTGTCAAATTTCGTTAAAATAAAGTAACTCCTTCGAAAGTTATTGCCCGTACACATATATACCTATATATATATATATATATATATATATATATATATATATATATATATAAATATATATATATATATATATATATATATATATATATATATACATATATATATAAACATTTTTAAAAATGGTGCCAAAGTGTTTAGGAGGTTATGAAACGTCGAGAAATTTTGGTTCGACCCCTAGGTCCCGCCATCCGACCGACGCCAATAGTGTATGTTGCCATATGGCAAATACACTAAAAAATGTTTCCTCCAAATTTTACGTTTCAAAAGGTAATAGTATGGATGGAAAGATTACATCTGTAAAAAATCCTTTTATCCTTTTCACTCTCTTTCTTAGTGGGTGCAGAATCGATCTTCATGTACTAAGGTCAAAACTGCAGAGACATCCAGAAAATTCAAAGCAGTTACTGGCGCCTTTCCAGCATAAATCTTCCCAATATATATGCGTCAATAAAATTTCTAGCGTTCAAATCCACCCAATGTCAAATGCACATAACACTAATGATTTCAACAAAGGAATTTTATCTACATTTGTTATATAAACTTCTAGTGTATAACAGTTGGTCTTATCTGTACGAAACATACGGACTTTTAACACGATATCGAATAAAATCACACAAAATGAACATATTAGATTTGTAAATACTGAAATGATTTACCAAATTTATTTTTAACCACAAACTCATTTACGCTACGAACCTGCGGTTATTAAAAATGAAATTTATGAAATGCTGGAAGGAAATGAACTACACTAAGACCTCACTTTACGCTGTTTCAGTATTACGCGGTTTCTAAAAAAAATGTTTAGCCAGTATAACGTAAATTATGGATCAATTTATACAAAATGATTCAAATGTTGATAGAAGTTCAAAGGCAAGACGAAGTGTCATTGATGCAATAATTTGTTATCGACAACAGCTTACTGAACGAAACAGAAAACGGTAAACGACATTAAATGACTTCTTCACAAAAAACAAAATATGTCGTATGAGGAACCTTTCTCATCACAAAATAATATAATTTCTTATTCGAACTTTTATTCGGTTTTCATAAATGTTTTATGAACAAAAATCGATATTAGCAATAAATAAATCTAGAATTAATGTGATAAAAAAGTATTTAACAATACATGTTGCAAAATTAAAGAAAAAAAAAACTAAAAAATTTTCTTATTCTCGGCTCTGTTTCACTTATGCCTATATAAGGTGACCTCATTAGAACTCATTAGAACGTATCTCACGCGTGAAGCGGGGTCTTACTGTACTTGTAAACCGCTTGTTTTTTTTAACATTTCGTCACGTTGAGAATCGAGCTCATCTTGAAAAGATATTTTAAATTCTAAATCGCCCTAGCAAATTGAATCCAAAATTATTATGACTGTGTGTCATGGACCCCCGGCCACAAAGGGTGTTATGCACATATTTTTTAACGAAAATTTCGGATATAATCTCCCGTTTGTTATCATTTACGAAAAAATGTGACAAAAATTTTCAATTCTCTAAACGTTTTACCTAATTTATGAAATCTGGTTGGCACATATTTTAAATACGAGATAATTGCTTACATTTAAATCAATCACATACGGGTAATATTTATTAATAAAATCTAAATAAACATAACAGTGTGTTAATTTTTATGAGGGCAGAGGGTTATTAAACCAGCCCGAACTCTCTCTTTCATTTATGTAATTAACTTTATATGTCTGTCTGTCTGGGCGTATTATTTACATGTATGTTTATTGACGGGACAAAAGGCAGACGCATACCCAGTACACACAATGATTATATACCGGATGTTTTTGTTTAAATTATAATTTAAGTTGAAAAGATAAAAATAGTGCGCTTGAGAAAAGTCGAGCGTGCGACAATTCCATTTATATGGCTTTTCTATTACAGACTCCCAGTTTCCTAGCCTGTTCTAGTCCTAGATACATGTCCTATAAATATGTAAAATATTGTGTATTTATGTAAAAATTCGCTCGCATAACAAGTAAAGTGTTTTTGTTCCTTGCAAAATTCTTTTCAAGTCGAAAGTAAGCGAAAGTGGCGTCATCCTACGGGATTATTGTAAACTATAGCTGACAGTTCACCTAACCTACAATATTTTTATTTACGATGTTTTTTTATAATTTTAGCAGAGCTAGGTTTACCTATAAGCAAAATAAGCAATTGTATTGGATCCCAGTTAAGTGGGGGGGGGGCGATTCAACGAAACCTTGCGAATTTTGTCCCAGGGAAGACTCGCGGATTTGACTATTTTATGTATATGTCGTGGCCATATCGTAGAATTTGTCATTTCATTAAATGGTTGTATTTTATGAAAGGAGATTTCATGAACTGGTCGGCCACATCATGAAATGATCAATTCTAAGATATGGCTACGACATATAGAATCAGACAAACTTCACAGTTTGTTTTTCAGTTACATAATTAAGCAATTTGCAAGTGTGAAATTCGATATGAAAACTTTCTGATTTATTTTATTTTAAAGAATCTTTTGTTCTTTTTCCATACTTTAAAAAATAAATACATCGAAAAATAATTTATATAGAATTATTAAAAATCTCCGATTTTAAAATTTGTTTAGGTTAAGTTCAATTATTTCTGCGGTAAAGGATCCCATCTATGACTATTGCTTAGGGCCCTTACAAATATAAATCCGGTCCTGGTTTTCTTTCAATGCACTTATTACAAAAAGTTCTGTGTGTAACTCAGGCGGAATTGACAATTATTGTCGTCCTCGCTGCGTTCTAACGAGCTAACGCTACACTGGTTCGCAATCGCCAACTTTCGGCCCTAATTTCACGGTATTAACAATCGAACGAAGATTCGCATTCGTTCAAATAACTGGAAACATTCTGTAGACAAGGACCTACACGTTGAGCGGAGACCAAATGTGCCCGTATCCTTATATGGGGATAACTGTACTTCGCCTTGTCTGACTCTCCGACAACCTCCTCCTCAATGCTTCCACAATCTTATGTATTTATTTTTCGTTTCTATTTTGGTATTCACAAGAGCACTTAAAAAAACGACTCGTCATGTTCAAATACAGTGTCGTCTACGTCTTTACTTTCTACGTCTACTATTAATAAAATAGGCCCATCCCACATTTTTTTAGGGTTGGAATTGGCGTCACAAATAGATAATATAACAATTTTTTTCAGAAATCTTTGGAAGCTTTTTCCACAAGAAAAAAATCTTAAAAATGTGTATTTTTCAATATAAGAATAATCCCGCTACGGATATACATCATCGCTAGACATCTTCAGTTGATTGGCTGTCTATAGAAAGATATAGATAGAATGTATTCATACAAAAACAAATGCTTGATCTATACAGAAAAAGTTCGTTTTTCAAGTCAAACTTTGATTAAAATGCGTAGAAAAAAGTCGTTTCGAAGTAAAAATTATGCAAAAAACTATGTTAAATACACGTATACACAGTTTAGAAAAAATATCTTTTCAATCGATCAATTATTTTTCGAACAGAATCGAATTAAAATTCTATAAAGCTTTCCTTATGGAGAAAAATGTCTGTTCACAATCTAAGGTCATTGTCAAATCAAATTATTTGACAATCCATTCTGCAACCCAGCATTAGGTACTTAGATTACTGATATATACATCTCTTTCCATAGATATATTTCTTTTTATCAATGCGAGAAAGTGATGTATTGGCTCAGGTACCATAGACACAGAAATTAGATTCTTGTCAGCATTGGCATACCATTTGATCATATGGCGCCTATATCTCAGCCATTTTTATAAATTCTTATTTGCAATTAAGAAACATGAATCAGAACTAAATATTTGGTTTATATTCTTTGTTTATGTATAAGGAATAATGTGCACTGTCCTCAATTATTAGCGCCGGATTTATATTTTTAAGAATCCTAAATACTTGTCATACATAAATTGGGCCCTTAACCTCAGACAGCATTCAACCTAAACTGAGCCAATTCTGAAATCGGAAAACTAAATAATTCTACACGAATTAGTTTCGAGATATTTATTTAAGAACAAAATAAATTTAACAAAGCTTTTTTCTCTAAATTAAAAAAATAGGTAGAATTTAGTTACAACATTCGCAAGGTTTTGATGAATTGGGGGCTCCCACTAGGCTGGGGTCCAATTTTAGCAGGACGTCCCGATTTTCAACCCAAAATTAAATGACCCGCTTTTCGGGTTTTACTCGACGAGACGCGGGTGACAGAGGCAAGTGTGGTCTGGTGGACCGCCCGGCGTGAAATGGAAGAAAAGCGAACGCGAGAGGGGCTATTTTGGCAATCTATTATCATGTAAACTTAATTTGAAACTAAAAAAAAAAAGGATAAGTTTTTAAAAAATCTGATTATATACGTTTGTTAGTATGTCCCGCTTTCCATGAAAGAATTTTTACTCAAAAGGTTTCAAAATTCCGCTGTGCCCGAAAAAAATTTGGTAACGTTGGGTCCTAAGCAACTGCTTATTTTGCATATGGTTAGATCCGGCCCTGCAAGTTAGGTATCAATGTTTTATAGGCGTGACGACCCTAATACTCCCTTTACCCTCAGATGTCGGTTCCTCGAACACAATGTATCCAACAGCAAAATGCGTTCTGCTAGCAGCCAGCGAGATATTTTCTACCTGTTACCTACACAGTTATAAGCGATGTCCACTGCCTTATTATGTCACCCACGGGCAAATAATGTTACAGACCTTACTTGTCATTTTGCTTCACCACAATTCACAGCTAACTTGATGCAAAATTGTGTGTGTGTTTTGGAGTGCAAGTCTTTTTTAGTCTATACTTAGGATATAGACACATACACTATTGGCGCTAGTCGTATTATTGGAATATAAAATTTCGATATTTCACATCATTTTGACAACTTAACACCCTTTCGAGAGACAATCGATTTAAACGAAATTGTATATCGCCTTATAAAATAAGTGCATTTGTCAACAGCATAGTAAAATTCACAAAACGGCATAGAGCGGATTGTTTATTCCATTATTGCACGGAACTTGTTCAAAATGGATATAACCGAACTATTTTAGGGTTAAAAAAATGTCGGACCCGAAAAAACCCCGTGAGACTCAATTTTAACGTTTGGTACAAATCAATATTTCATTACTACACGAGAACTGTTTAAAATGGATAATCATCAAACCATTTTCAAGGTTAAAGTCGATTAAAAAACTAGAGAAATGGGAAAAAACATAATTATTTTCGGAGTTAAATATACTATTTATTGCATGATTCGAATTCTCTATGTCAAATTTTTACCATATTGTTGATGTTTGGATCAATTTTATCATATGTATTTTCACTTCATAACAATTTTTTGTAACCCGAATTTTTTACGTCCTTTGAAATTCAGAGAGGTAGATAGATAGTATATTAAAGACGCTCGACAACCGAGGTCATTAGCGTCTCAGTACTATAAAATGTGTTGTCAAATTACTGTTTTGTTGGCATTGCGACCCGGTTTTTGTTTGATGAGAATACTAGCAGCCTATCATTACGTTAAACTAATTAATGTGGTGAATCTGAATGCCAATCGGTTGTGGCAAATAAGGAGCGTGTCCTTTATAATATTATTTTTTTATTACTTTATTTCATTTAAATTATCGACTTGTGTAGGTTTTCATTAATTGTTACAAATTCATTTTCGTTATTGACAATAAAAAAATATTAATGATTATTGCAAACATGATGTTATATTTTATTAGTTACGTCTTATGTAACAACAAAATATTAATTTACAACACCATTGTAGAGAAATTCGACTTTTGCAACTTTTTATATTATATTGGAAATTGTTGCGTCCATATTTTTTTTCAAACATATACAATTAAGTTAGCAGGAAAGTGGACAAATTGATGTAAATAATTGGTTTATTGATTTACATCAATTTGTCCACTTTCCTGCTAACTTAATTGTATATGTTTTTATATTATAATTAAATTATTTCTAATTTAAAGTAACGATGACAACAAAATATTTCATTTTCTTCGAGTCTAATGTCCAAAAATAATTTTAATTAATTGTGTGTTTGATAACTTTAAAAGAGCACCTATATATCAAATACCTCCGTGAAATTTCGAAAAAATGATTAATAGCTGCGATAATTCTTGTGCTTGTAGTTTCATTATAATTTTTTAAGTTGGCGCATTGAGGCGCATTTCACTGTTATGGAAGTGGCGCACGGTGCATGATGATCTGTTACGGAAGTTGTGCACGCAGGATGATGATCTGTTACGGCATGAGACACTACCTGTATCGGCAATGTTGAAATCGACGATAAAGTTGACTCTTCGATGCAATATTCCTATTGTGCCTATGCTCCGTCCTTTTTGTGTCTCCGTCGTATATATACGTCGCTATATTACGTCACTTGGATTTTCTCTTGTTATAGAAAATATTTTTACTTGACCTTTCGAAAAAAACAAATTATAAGCAGTTACATTTGTTTCATCGCGGCGTTATAAAGTTTAACAGAGAAATTAGAAAGTAACGTTGCTTTGATTATAATTTTTATTGTGACTATTCGTATTTATGTTTAGTGCCATAAATATATTGCGTGCAATCAAATTATGATATTATAAATTTGTGTTCGTATGTCTTCGACGAAAACGAAATATGATCCACAAACACGATATAAAGTTAACAATGTTATATTATGTCAAAGTATAATTTAACTTTTTCTCTTCTTTTATTTACGATGATTTAATATGTGCGTTGCTTACATTAAGTTTCAGAAAGTATGGAACTTAATATTTAAAAATTGTTTTATTTATTGTAGCTGCATTGCGTCCATTCTATACTAATAAAGAGATTTGTTTGTTTTTTCCACGCTAATCTTACGAACTTAGATCTAAGCTTACTAGAGATGGGAAAAACGGGTCTTTTTAGTGATCTGCATCTTTGCATCGGGATCCCGTATGTGAGCCGGCTCACTGAACCGGTTCAAAAAGAGTCGAGTTCTGAATATGTTACTGCAGTCTGCCACTGAGTTACCTAGTTCAGTCAATCATATCACGACCTGTATAGAATCAAGAATGCATAGCCAAACATGTGATGCATGAGTCATTTGAGCTGACAGATGCATCAAAGCAAGACTCTGATACGCAAGTGTAAAACGTGCTTCTGTGTGTTAAATGTTTCACTGAGTTATACGGATCCGTTGATCCGTCGGCTCTCACGGATCTTCTGTCGGAGTCGGCTCTTTGAACCGGTTCAGATCTGAGTTACCCAACTCTACCGTGAAGCACACTTTGAGTATAGTTGAGTCATAGGCTATATATTATTAGGCTATGACAAAATGTGAATGAGCAATGAGCAAAAATATAAAACAAGTCGGAGATATTTGAGCTAAATTAGTGTACGCTATAATTGGAGTCGTCGAAATTGATTCAGCGTTATTTTGTCATTAAGAATAACTTCCATATTAATTGATTGTTATTTCAGCGCAATTTTGAAACGTTACGCTGCATTAATTATCAATTAATTTAAATTCCCTGTCCCTCTATCCTCGGAAAACCACTGAATATTGAAAACAAAGATTGACAAATTATCTTTAAAAAGAATATCTTCATTTGAAGGTTATATTTAAACGCAATTTTTGGAAAATGTTATAGAAGTTTTTATGAAATAACAAAAGCAAGAAGAATCTCCTTCTTGACGAAGCGTAATTTTTAAGAAATCAATTCTCTTCGTTTCTTCCGACCAATCGCAACCCTGTAACTTTTTGATTGGGCACTTCTCACAAAATTTACATAAAAAAGAAATTAGCTTTGAGACACTTTCCACGATGAGAAAAAACATGTTTTTATAGTGTTTACATTAATTACTATTTCTGTACATAGTTTGTTTTTCACATTCTAAACTCTGAAGAGAAACTGTTATCCAGTATTCGTGATTAGAATTACACATATAGGTACATAACATATTACTATACTAGCGGTTTACCCGCGACTTTGTCCGCGTAGATATATTGTACACGATTAAATTCTGTTATATAAAATCCACCCCCTCCTTCGTTCGGGTGGTGTGTCCAAAAGACCGTCGAACATTATTAGTGTATTTGCCATATGGCAACATACACTATTGGCGTCGGTCGGATGGCGGGACCTAGGGGTCGGACCAAAATTTCTCGACGTTTCATAACCTCCTAAACACTTTGCCACCATTTTTAAAAATGTTTATATATATATATATATATATATATATATATATATATATATATATATATATATATATATTCACAACATGGATTTCGAGGGCCAACGTTTTTTAATCCATAATCACGTCAAGTGGGCTCCCTAGTATTTCAAATTTTTGGGAAATTGATTTTTTTTTACTAATAAAGAAGATATTTTGGTTTTTATATCTAATAGTGTTTTTGAGGGCGCACTCCGGAAACATAACCACTTTCTGTTTTACCGACATTCTACTGACCTTCAAGCCCTTCAAACAGACGTTGTGACCATATAAATTGTCTAATTTTATTTTTGTTAATGAGAACAGGCCTTAATCTCAAAATTAGCCAATAACTGTTTATATAATCGTTGCCTGCATAATTTGTAGGCATGAGAATTCATAAATATATTTAAAATAAATGCATCTTTATATAGAAATTTTGAAAATGTAAATGAACTACTTTACAGTTTTGAAGCATTCTAGTAATTTTTCGGCTAAATATTTTCGTTCTAAAAATGAACATTGATTTCTAATACAGACTATCTATTACGTTATTTTAAAGTAGAAAATTCTAAACAGTACAAAATATTTCTAATTATTCAAATTTGCGAAATATGAATTCACAAGGTGAAAAAGGGTGGCAAAATGTTGACTTAAATTTGGTATTGAAGAATTCTTAGTTTTTTCCAAAGATCGAAAAAATCTTAATTATTATTAATAGCCAACTAACAGCTGTTTTTAAACGAAAACGAAATTATATACCTCAAAAATTATTTTTTATTCAGCTCATCACAGTTTTATGCCGTTCAACAAAAACAATTTAGAATACATTTTTTTTTTATTTTACAAAATGTTTCTTAGAAAATACTTATTTATTTTTCCATTTTAGTGTCTTCAAATCCTCTGTCTAACTTTCAATAAAAATGATTGGTTGAAACTTCACCTTTATCTGTAAAAAAAACTAATGTTACATTTTGTATAAGGATGTCCCAACGAAGTATACACATAGGTACAGTGGCGGATTTACCAGCAGGCTGAAGCCTATGGCGGCAGATTTTAGTGGGTGGCAAATTTAGCCCAAAAACTTTTGTCTTACAGAAATAAAAAAGCAACATTATTATATACATAGAGAAAACAAGTTTCGAGTATTTAACAAAAATTTCAATATTTTAGTACTGTACGGTATACTGAATACTCTAACGTCTGTATATGAAAAATTACCAAACGCTCTGTAAAATATACTTTTGTGACAATGCGTTTTTAAAATATTCCAATAGCGTTTCAGTACTGCAATTTAAATGCAGTACTTTTTTTTCTCCATGTACCTAAATATTACTAGGTTGCATTCACACAATTCAATCATCGTGATATGTTTCAATACTTAATTTTTTTTTTTTTTGTAGTCGTTTAAGATGATTGCGAACTAGGGTATCGAATTTCAGAGGTCAGTAGGGGCGGCAAAAATTTAATAGCCTACTAGCGGCAAATTTGTAAATCCGCCACTGCATAGGTAGGGGTGCCAGGCGTCCGGATAAAACAGGACATAGGCTTTTGATTGCGTGTCCGGCCAAAATTAAACGGTGTCCGGCTTTTTAGGTTTTTTACATTTCGCATTTTCAGAATTCGATTTGCGATCCCAGGACATAACGCAAACGTTGAAAGAGTTTTTTCCTTGATGGTCAAAAGAACGCAACACATATGGCAATACCTTGTTGAAAATGTTGATTCTCGTCCGCTCATAGTTGTGTCATATGTTTTCTTGCAGTTAGTCAGCACGAAATTTTGCTGACGGACCTACAAACATTAGAAATCAGTAATTTGTTATAATTTTAACTTAAATTACGATCTTAAACCCAACATTTTAAGTTTAACCTTACATGACAGCATTAGCATATTATGTTATAATAGGTTTTTCCCTTTATAATGCAAAGCGACTTTATACAATAAGTACAGTATGTTACCTTAAAGAAATTTAGTTTGCGTTTTTGTTTTCTTATGGAAACCGGATAATTAGAATATAATTTGTTTATATCATTATCAACACTGCTGTTTTAACATATTTTAACGAGATAATTTTGTCTTCTGCGGCCTGTAACAAATAAATAAGTTCCATCAATATAAAATCATTAATACTCACAAACTGTTTTAAAAGTCAAAAAGCTACTTACCAAAAAATCAGAATATCAATTTACGAAATTAAGTGTCAACAAGTCATTTTTGACAAGTAAATGACCTTGGGCCGTTCGGTTTCAATATTCAACACCAGGAGCGCTGACTGCGTCATTTCACTTATTTTACGCAAACAGATTGAAATATAAATTTGAAACTATTTAGGTTCTTAGATAAAGTGGCTTATAACATTTTTTTCTCTAATATAAATAAATTTAAACTGCGTTTAGCTGAGATTTTAATCTAATTTATATATGCATCACAACATTGTTATAAATTAGTTTATATGAATTTAGTACAACTGTTTGTTGTATATGAATAAAAGGTTACTACTAAACTCATTTTACGAAGAAATGTAAAATTAAATTATTAATTAAGAATAGTTGCAAATTAAAAAGTTTTCTAAAATAGGAGGAAGCACATGTTGAAAAAAACACTATTTAACTTAAAACAGCAATAATATTGACTTGTCTTTTCACGAGGTAGGTACCTTCCTACCGAACAAACTTTGTATAGGCCTATTCGAATGAAATATATTCAATAACACATATTTTAAATTTAATAAGGAAACCTGAAACGCCTCGACTTTCAGACAAGACCGCTAAATTAACGATATAATAATTAAATCGTTACTTTTTTAATTTTATCTAAAATATTGCATAGCTCACTTTGCTTTATAGCCCCACGCTACCGAATGCCTGTATGAAGGGTTGCCAGACAAACGACGTAAGCCCTCAAAAAAGATAATAGGTACATAAAATCAATGGCGTTTTTTTAAAAACTCAAAAGTTAAATTCACTTTTATGAAACTTTAAAGTCAAAAAAATCAATTTTATATATACATATCTGCAGGGAAATTATTGTAGAATAACACTGAGCTAATTAGCTTGCATATTTTACATTTTCTATTAAATTTTATGAATTTTGCGTGTTTTGTAAATACAGAATAAAATCTAGCTGAAGTTTATAGGATACCACTGCATTTGAGAACTGATTCTCAATAATTTTAAATTTTTAAGATAATAAAATAACGTAAAGACGTATATATTAAATCCGGAAATTTTCTTTTTTTTAAATTCTATTAAAATCTTTTATAATATAATATAACTATTGTATTTTTAAAGAAATATACATAATATTTAGACATTTATTTAAATTGATCAAAAAATTAATAATAATTTATTTAAAAAAACAAAATGATTCTACTGGCCCGTAATTACCAGATCATAAAAGAGAGTCATAATTACTAATAATAAAATCTTTAATGCAAGAATTAAAGTAAATTTTGCAGGTCACCAAAATTTGTTTTGGTTATTTAAGTATTTTTGGAAAAAGCCCAGTCATAACAATGTTCCTTCTCAAATTATACGTGTGATGACATTAGACTGTGAACGATGTTCAACTGAAATAATTTTGTTTTCCTTATATTAAGGAAGTTACGAACGATATTAACAAGATATCATTATTTATTGATTATCTGTTGGCTATTTTAACTCAGTTAACTATTAAAAATGCAAAAAAAAAATTATGAAATTATAAAAAAAAGTCACAGTCATATGTCCTTCACTATTTCAAAATCTTTTTTCTGAGACGCTTAGACTGTGATTTTTGTGCGTTCTATGTTTATATTATAGCCCTCATAAAAGGTAATACATTCATAAATTTTACGGCGGTTTTTTAAATTTAATTTGTTTCAAATTTTTAAGACAATAATAAATAATTTAAAAATTGCGACGTTTCGTTAATTGTTGTAAACTTCGTCAGGCACAACTTTTTTTTGTTTTAGAGAAAAAATTATTTCATAATTTCAATTTGTTTGAATAATTTACTATTTGTGCTAGTTATGTACACAGGATGTCTCAACCGACGTTGACTAACATGGGTAACTTTGTTATTAGTGGAGATAGAAAGTCGGATAAATTGGCAGAGTAGTGCAGAAAATTTTGTCCCGTCGAGAAAACAATTGAATTTTGACACCCTATGAATTTATTCAGAAAATCATGAAAATTGCCGTTTATGAAAACTGGTCATAACTTTTTTATTTATGAAGATATCTGAAAATTTTATTAACCATTTTTTGATGAATTTTTAGGTTCTTTTCAGTAGCGTAGGCTTAATTTTTTTATTTCCACTACATAATGAGATATTGACATGAACTTCGGTTTTTCTTATGGACGCCATTTTGGATTTTTAGATATTCGAATTCTGTTTATTCAAAAGCTACAAAACTGACCAAAATAGCTTTTTGGCGTTATCCATAATGATCAGAGTGTGCCGTGTTAAACAAAATTTGTTGAAACAAATACATACCGACAGGTTAACAATCTGTCAAGCGATCGTTACAGTTTTGCTAATTCATTATATTTGTTTTTTTCTGTAAAATGGCTCAAGCATTTTTGCGAAATTACAAAAATGCTCTTTTCACTTCAAACTCATTAAAAACTAAGCACTTTAAGTCGATCAAACTTCTAGAGCATGTTACAAGTACATAAATAAAGTGAATTGTGAAGCGGTAACGATTATTTTTAATTTGGGTGGTAATAATTAGGATTGACTTCCACATTTTTTGACGCCGAAAAAAATACGGACCAAGATTATTTTCGTCAGAACTCAGTTATTTTTTATGCTAGGGACTTTTATAAAAAATAAAAATAAAGGTTCTTTCAAGCACTTTAAAAAATGTTCCATGAGTTTCCCTTGAAAAATGTATTGTTTTTCAGTAACTTCACGTTGAAACTTTCAATTTTGGCTTTTGGCGAATAAGAACCAACTTTCAACAAGCTAGTACTCCGTTTGTATGGGGTCTACAGACACTATAAACCCACCATTAGTTTTGTTTTTTTATAAGCTACATTTTTACTAAAAGCGATTTTTTCGATAAAATATTTACTTTTTCAGTTATTCGGGAAAAACCATCTGAAAACGTGGGTTTATTGGTTGAAAAATTGACACCTACACTCGCGAATAAGTTGAAAAGTATGGACTTTCAGAAAAAACTTTATAAAACAAAAGTTGCTTAAAATTAGTCAACCTATCCATTCCCGTACTTATTTTCAACGAAACATTTTTCACCCCCGAGAAGAGGTGGTATCCACCCAGTAATCGAGAGCGGCAAACTTTTTTTTTAACTTTTTTATTTGAGCTTTTAACAATGCATTCCAAAAGTTTTTATGATGATTTATTGACTGGCCCTGGATTCCGAGATTTTACAATTTTTTCGCCTTACGGCTCTCCACTAATCGTTTTTTTTTTTTTTAATTTTCTCAATATACCATTCGCAGAAATTTCTATTTAAGTTCCTAAAAGTGTTTGAATTAGGTTGTCGTCTTTCTGGATGAAGGTAAGTATTCTGCTTGAGCCAACGTGGCATTTTTGTTACGCTGAATGTATGCGCAAAAAAGAGCCTATTTCTCCAAACCTGAAAATGCTTGACCCATCTTAGAGAGAAAATCAAATAAAATGAATTAGCAAAACTGTAGCGATCGTTTGACAGATTGACAGACTGTCGTTTTGTTTTACACGGCACACTCTGATCAATATGGATAACGCCAAAAAGCTATTTTAGTCAGTTTTGTAGCTTTTGAATTTTGATTCATTTAGATATAGGATACGTTATATCAAATTATTCAGAAAAATAAGCAGAATTCGAGTATCTAGAAATCCAAAATGGCGTTCATAAGAAAAACCAAAGTTTATGTCAATATCTCATTATGTAGTGGAAATAAAAAAAATAAAACTAAAAATGGTTTATGAAATTTTCAGATATCTTTATAAATAAAAAAGTTATGGCCAGTTTTCATAAATGGCAATTTTCACTATTTTCTGAATAAATTCATAGGGTGTCAAAATTCATTTGTTTTTTCGACGGGACGTCAATGACCACAATTTTCTGCATTACTTTGCCCATTTAACCGACTTTCTATCTCCACTAATAACAAAGTTACCCATGTTAGCCAACGTTGGTTGAGACACCCTGTAATATGTATATGTCTGTATTAAACATCTAAATTTTATTAATGTATGGTTAACTAGTTAAAGTTGTGCTTGACGACGTTTACAACAATTAACGAAACGTCGCTATTTTTAAATTAGTATAAATGCATAAATATAAGTACATTATTATTATTATTTACAAGTATTTTTGAAAACCATAAATAATGGTTCTGAGAATTGTAATGTAAAATGCTTTCATTTAGAATATACCCCCCTCCCTCCAAACGTCTTGTTAATTTTCGCGAATACCGTTTGAGTTCTGAGCTTTTATCGAGTTGAAAAATAAATTATAATATACATAATATGTTGATGATAGTTTGGCCATGCCTGAAGACTGAAGTAAGCTTCAAAGTGACGTCGATGTGCGCAGAAGCAAGGCGCTACGCCGCCAACAGAACTGAACAAATTGTGACTTATCGACGTGGAACTTGAATTTTCCCTTATAAGTTTAAAGTTATATATGTAAATCATTTATATTTATCGTGGCTCTGGATCAACGTTATTTTGTGCGGAATTTTAATTTGCTTATAAAAAGTAATCAAATTGACGTTTTTCTTTTTTACCGGGACTAGTGAATTTTGTGATCAACATTTTAGAAACGATTTTATATTCTGGTAAGTAACAACATATTTTTAAAAATCTCTTTAAATTAATAGTAGATAGAGATATTATAGGCTCTTTGTAGACCTTTGAATAGTTGAAATGGACATTCAATATACCATAATATCTATTTTGGTTGCCTATAAAACTTTACGTTGCCGCCTACCGAAATTGAGAATTTATAATACATAAATAGATTTGGGCGTGTAACAATTTATGAAAAAAAAAAAAAAATACATTATAGAGGTGTGAAAGTAACGCCACGTGTTCTGGCACAATAAAATCGCACTGATCAGTAATCAGTTAATGTACCTACAATGGCAGTAACAAGACATATGGAACAACAAGAAAGTCTTTAAAAAATATATTATTAAAAACAGTTCGCTATTAATTCCAAATGTATTTATGTGCGCGTGTAACACGAAATTCTTGTTTTCTGTATTTAACGCATTTTCTTCAAATAATCAGTGGCAACATAATATATTACGTCGTTGGGAGAAATATTTCAAATTTTGCTTTATATTTACGTAACCGTACTAGGTTATTATCTGAAAGTACTACTGTCGATTTAAAAAAAATCGTAAATATCATTTTCCTAAATCAAGTACTTTATAACGTACTAAATAGTAATTTAATGTAGGAGATAATGGCTAGTTTGACCATGCCTGGTTTTGATTCCAGAGAATAGTTTTAATCGGGGGGAACTTCCGGCATGTACAGAATCTGCGTGTGATGCGCGCGCATTCATTCCTTCTTCGTAGTTCCCCTTTGAAATTTCGCCGTCTGTATTTTGTGCGAAGTTTGAAAATATTGCAGTGTAATATTTGTTAATGTCTATAATTTTTTACGCAATTTGGAAATAATTTAAACCGATTAATGAATGCTCAATGCATTATAAAAGATTTATGTATAAATATTTCATACAGTATTAGAACTGACTTTCAGATATCAAACCGCTTGTTAAGATTCAAGTAGGTAAGCAAATTAACATTTTTCTTTGTCGTGAATAGTTAAATTTTGCAAACAGCATTTTATATTATCATGAAAATATATCTAACTTTTGAAAATATTAGACGCGATATCATGTGCTAATGCGAATTATTGTTTTGGATATTTTTAGACTACATTTCACGTATATTTTATAAAAAAAGTATAACAAATACATATTTAAAATAAGAAATGTAATATTAAAGTATACGTTTAATGTTAACAGCAGGATAACTGTAGTTTATTGCAATTGTTAAGAAACACCCATTGTTACAGTGCTATATTAGAAAAAATTATTACGTTTGTCGCGGTGGGCTTTCAAAGTTCTTTTATATTATTTTTTTAAACGGTTTTATTTCAAAACCAAACTGCTTTGTTTGTTTCAGAGAGAACAACGCAATTTTTAAGAGTTTACATTATGCAGTACTACATAGTTAGATGTATTGATAATAATTTGGTGTATTATGTATGCGAAAAGTCATCAGTCTATTTCAATGCTGACAGTAAAAAAAATGTCGTCGTTAGATGTTCAGAAGATTTATGCTATCGACCTGCAGAATTGATTTGTGCTAGCGCTAACTGTAAGTAACATATTATGCAGTAAATCATAATTGTCAGTTCTTAGAAACGGTTTGAAAATTTTATATTTTGCAACATTTACATTTTGCAACAGTAATGCAAGCCTTTAGTTTAAATGACGCTGAAATAGGTCAACTCGCCAATTTTATGGGACACAGTGAGAATATACATAAGACTCATTATCGTTTTCCAGCTGCAGCTGTAGATATTGGTAGAATTTCAATACTATTGGAGGTAGCTCAAAGTAGTGAAATTGATAAATTTAAAGGTGAAAAACTTCAGAATTTACATCCTAGAGATAATTACATCGACGAACATGAAGAAGGTATAAAAAAAGGGCATATACCTAATATGCAAAAAAATTGTAATATTGTTTAATGTGATTTTTGTGACTGATAAATGCTGTACATTCAATTTCACAATCTAAAAGAAATTTTATTTTTATAGGGTTCTCGGTAATTACTGGAGAAACGAGCAATACAGTAAATGAAAAATTATGTTCAAATATTGAAATGGACCATGATGTCATGAGTAATATAGAAACAATAACTAGTTTGCCTGGTACACCTAGACGAGAATTTTCTTAACTTAACAAAATACATATTTTATTTATATATATATATATTTTTTTTTTTAGTACCCATGGACTATGTAAAAACGCAGTCTTGGTCTACTCCAGAGAAGAATGTAAATACAGCGAATGAAAAATTATGTTCAAATATTGAAATGGAGCACAATGTCATGAACAATACAGAATCAATAACTAGTTTACCTGGTACACCTAGTCGAGAATTTTCTTAACTTAACAAAATACAGATTTTATTTATATATATTTTTTCTTTTTTTAGTATCACCCATGTGCTATGTAAAAAGACAGTCTTGGTCTACTCCAGAGAAG